>NW_006499801.1:1245812-1277203 GCF_000471905.2 Amborella trichopoda
GAGTATTATTTTAAGTTAAACATGTAGTTGGAAAATATGGATTGTCCATTCCACATATATGTGTTGGATTAGGGATCCGGATCTATTCGAAGCGGTGGTCTTGAAAAAGATTGTAAAATATGTTGTAATTAACATTTGCATTAATTAATTGTTTTGTAAACTAATATGGTGGTTAAAAATAGCACTTGACAACTGTATTTACACGATTTGAAATTAATAATCATAAATTTCTTAAACCATACATGCTATCTTTGTTGCTACCTGCTAAAATAGCAAAGTAGTTTTAAAAATCTTTTGTAATTTAAAATTTTGATCGAATTGCATATGAGAATTAAACAATTTATAATGATAATAATTATATTCAATTTCATTTGTTTGTGAAACTTTGTTTTTTAATTTTTTTATTGTTTGTTATATTTCTTCTTAAATTTCCGTGTGTGAATCTACTAGTATTATATAATATTGCCATCTTTTTATTTATCGACTTTAGCTATATCTAACTAATTATATTTTAATCATATTTTATATGAAAATAATTGAGATTTTGCTTCTTCTTCTCTTTCTTTTTTTTCTTTTTTTAATAAATCTTGGAGAGGTTGGTGTGTATTGTGATTTGGTTGGATTGATACAACTTGCCTACTTTGTGAGGTAAATGTTCTAAGAGTTCCGTTTCAATCTAAATATCTTGTATGGCTTGTTATCCGCTTGAGAAATAAAAGAACATTTATTCTAGCTAAAAATACATGAAATAATAATTATCATAAAATAATAATTATCTGAACTATATTGTATTTAACTTGATGGAATAAGCATATAAAATGGTCCATGGGAGCAATGCTCCCATTAACCTCAAAAGTTTATAAAACCTGCCAATATTCCATCCATTATTCTCCTTTCTCCTAGTCAACATTCACAACACACTCTTCCTCCCTTCTTACTAGTGTTCCATAAGTCATGGGAGTCCTAGCCACCCAGCTCCTTGGAATGAAAAAAATAAACAAGGGGCAAAGAAATATGAGTATATATCTTGAAATGTTAAAAATCCCATAATCTAAGTTTCAAAACTATTGTAATTTATAATACATAGACTACTAGCACAACCAAAAATAAATATATAATTGTTTTCTAGTAATTAGTAATATATGCACAATTCATAATTCATACTCCATAGATCATACTTCGTGCTCCATTATTTATACCATTCTATAACTCATAGTTCCATACAATTACACAATATTACAACTATACAAGTGTATATAGACTAATATAAACTAGAAAATAAGAAAAAAAAAAATTGTTTAGTGTAAGACTCAAGAGTCCAGAGTCTTCAATCATCATCAAAAAAAAAAAAAAAAGGGTTAAAGCCTCATCATATGCATCGGAACCGAGACCATCATGAGTCATCTCCCTCTTCAACATAACGTTCGTCCTTAATTTTTTTCTATACTTGCCTTTTTCCTTATCTTATTCTACTCCACCCCCCTCTGTACAGATGTGCCCCTAAGAGTATTGGTTGCTCTAGCTAGTGCATGTTCATCATTTATTGATTTTTGTGTTTTACAAAACTTCAACATTATTTAATCTCCTCCTTGGTAGCTTTGTGAATTTTTTTACAATTGACAACATCCCCCTTAGTGCCAGCAAGGTGTTTCTTAAACCAGTAAATACCCCACTAGTACCATTTCCACAATAATATCTTATATGATATTATCATTAGGATTCGGGCTATGACTATACTTTCAACCTGGATCATGACTTCTATAATAACTCAATGAATATGTTTCCATATAACTATGTTCATTTCATTCATCTTTCTGGTTTTACCAAATTCAAATATTGTCTAATCTCATTTGTAATATCTTCAGGGACCTTTTTGCCCAAAACAACATTCTTTTTAATATTGATAAGGTATTTATTGAATCAGTTAATACCCCAATGGATATATTTTTTCACAAAAACTACACCTAATATATGTTTTTTTATTTAGAATTGGGTTACAACCATATTTCCAACCCGAATCCCCACTTTTAAAATAACTAGAAGAAGACTTATTCAAATGACAATGATTTTGCTCATTTTCATGTTTTACCGAATTTACACATTGCTTAATCTCCTATTTGGTAGCCTCGGGACATTTTTCCAAATGGCAACATTCCCTTAATACTAGCAAGGTATTATTTGAATCGGTTTATACCCACATTAGTATCTCTTTTCGCAATAATTACATCTTATACGATTCTTGTTATTTGGATTTGCATTATAACCATACTTCCAACCAGATCACTATTTATAGAAAAACCCGAATAATATATTTAAATAACATATAAATTTCAAATATAAAGATCTTTAGTTTATCTTTTTTGCTCGATCAAGGAAATCTATAAATATTTAAAGCCAATATTGATAAATTACATGACTACACTTCCAACCTGGATCACGACTTCTAAAAGAACTTAGTGAATATATTTCCATGTAACAATGCTTGTTTTATTCATCTCCATATAACAATGCTTTAGGAACTTTTTTACCCGAAATAATATTCCTTTTAATACAGATAAGGTATTTATTGAATCGGTTGATACCCCAATTGATATTTTTTTCACGAAAACTACACCTTATATATTTTCTCTTACTTGGATTTAGGTTATAACCATATTTTCAACCCAGACCCCCACATTTAAAAGAATTAGAACGAGACTTATTCAAATGACAAGGCTTTTGTTTCTTTTCGTGTTTTAACGAACTTACACATTGCTTAATCTCCTATTTGATAACCTCAAGACATTTTTCTAAATGGCAATATTTCATTTAATACTGGCAATGATTTTTTTGAATCGGTTTACACCCGTATTAATATCTCTTTTTGCAATAATTTCATCTTATATGATTTTTGTTAGTTGAATTTGCATTATAATCATACTTCCAATCAGATCACCAATTATAAAAAACCTGAATAATATATTTAAATAACATATAAATTTCAAATATGAAGATTTTTAGTCAGTCTTTTTGCTCGATCTAAAGAAATCTATAAATATTTGAAACCAATATTGATAAATTACATGACTATACTTCCAAACCGGATCACGACTTCTAAAAGAACTTAGTGAATATATTTCCATATAACAATACTCATTTTATTCATCTTTATGGTTTTACCAAATTCAAATATTGTTTAATCTCATTCGTAATAGCTTCAAGAACTTTTTTTGCTCGAAACAACATTCATTTTGGATACCGATAAGGTATTTATTGAATCGGTTAATGCCTCCAGTAATATCTTTTTTCACAAAAACGATACCTTATATATTTTTTATTACTTGGATTTGGGTTATAACCATATTTTTAACCCGAATCCCCACATTTAAAAGAACTAGAATAAGACTTATCCAAATAATAAGGCATTTGTTCATTTTCATGTTTTACCGAACTTACACATTGCTCAATCTCTTACTTGATAGCTTCAAGACATTTTTTCAAATGGAAACATTCCCCTTAATACTGGCAAGTTATTATTTGAACCAGTTTATACCCGCATTAATATATATTTTCGCAATAATTACATCTTATACGATTTTTATTACCTGGATTCGTATTATAACCATTCTTCCAATTCGATTACCACTTATAAAAAAAACCTGAATAATATATTTAAACAACATATACATTTCAAATATGAAGATTTTTAGTCGATCTTTTTGCTCGATCTAAGGAAATCAATAAATATTTTAAACCAATATTGATAAATTACGTGGAAGAAGATAATTTAAAGATAGATTATTATATATGGAAAATTGGTTCATGCGGGCTGAACCGCATTTCTACAATATGCAGTCCAGAGGTATAAAACATCCATCTTAAATATGGATGTAAATAGGTGGTCCATTTAAAAATAAGTATAACTAATGGCTCAAATTTTATTGATATAATTATCATTTATAATTTTTATTTTTTATTTTTTCATCTTCATGATCTCCATGTTAAATATTATATATTATCTAAAAATTAGGATTGAATTATATTTAAAAATATATTTATTGACAAGCTCGCATTTCTACAATATGCGGGTTGGTCGCACAAAAACTGTGCCCATTATATAAGTGGAAAAGTTTATATAGAGCTAAAGCTCTAAACAATCAAATTCGAGTCTACCTCGAAACTTTCACAATAAGAGGTTGTTTTGATGCCCAAATATCCTCAAATAGATCATCTCGACATCAAGATGCATGGACATGAGAAAAAAATAGATTTCAAGTTGTGAAAATAGTGCATTTTGTAACGCATTTTTGAACCATCAATTTTTAAGATTTTCAAGCTTTCATAGATCTCTCAATCTACACTATTTTTGGTGCTTGAAAATTTATAAATAAATATGAAAATATATTTTAAGGCTATCAAAAAGATTTCAAGTATTGAAACTGCATTTCTCAATACTATTTGAAGGCAGGCTCTAATTTTATTGTTTAGAGCCAATGATTTGTTTCATACTTTCCTATTTCATGACAGTGGAACTTTAGTAAAGAGCTTCAATGGGAGTTTAAAAAAATAACTTCCCTTCATACTAAATTTATCAACATTCCATAAGATTCAAGTTTAATACTTTATTACTTTCCTGTTTCCTACTTTTCACTTTCCCGTGTTATGCTTTTTCTCGAAACATGGTACCCTCTATCTACATTGAGCTATTTCCATAAGATTTAAGTTTCCTAGTTTTCTACTTGCATGTTTCTTATTTTCTACTTTATCAGGTTGATCAAAATTGAACGGCTGGATGATAGAGAAGCATAGATCTTCTATGTTGTTGGAGAAGTATATAAACCTTTCCCTTTCTAGATATGGTGCTCTCTACCTACGTTGAGCTCCATCTTTCTCTGCTTTGATTAATGCCAAAAGGCAAAGTTTTGGCTTTGCTCCCTCTCTCAAAAGATAGTGCGCTCTTCTCTATTTCGTAGAGGTCCTTCCAATGTCATTTTCTTTTTGTAATTCATGTTTATATTATGGAATATTAATTCATTTATAAATCTTGAAACTTTTCATTTTGATTTGTTAACTCAACAAGATTGGCCGTTAGTTGTGGGCATTCAATAGTTGAATAAAAACAAGAAAGGACCCTCATACCTAGTTACTACATTGTGGTTTTCAATGTTGTTAACACCACTGGCACCTTAAAAAAAGCTAACTCTCTAATTTATATGAAAAAATGGATAGGGGCCTGTCTTCCCCATTGAATTACCCAAAAAAATAAAATAAATAGTCAAACAAAATGTCCCCATGTGGGAAATGAACCACTGATACTTTAAAAAAAGATAATTCCCTAATCCATATGAAAAAAAAGATAGGGCCTCTCTTCCCCACTAAATTACCCACAAAAAAAGAAGGCTAAACTGATTGTCCCTATGTAGGAAGTGAAGTGGTTGAGTACGAGTATGGGATGTGAGTGTAGAGGCCCTTACTTGATCCGATTTGTGGATACCATTGATTATGCACAGTCCCCTCATAAACTTAAAACCTACACTAAAAAAATATTTTTTTTATTTAGGGAGGAGACCGGCAAGAGAACTTGAGCTTCATACGAATCACACAGATTATGCATGGATGCACAGAGACTCCATGAGAAACCCAACACTTGGTTGCATGCAGACCAAGAGGCGGTCGTTCCAATCTAGCTTATTTCCATGGAGATAGCTTATTCTTCCCTTATGTTTCTAACAGATCGAGGATCGAAATGATTTGATCATAATTATCGAAACAGGTCCAACTTGCCCAATTTGACTGTCAAACCATAGACTAGTATCTTGGTCAGTGCGGTCTAAAACAAAAACTTGGCTTGGTCAAAATAGTTTATCAATATTGATGGTTTTGGCCTATTCGGACTGCCTGGTTTTAGCTGGTTCAATTGGTTAAACAAAGTTGATAAACTTTATACTAATATATTTATATTTTAAAGGGAAAGTATAGAATGAGACTATTTACCTTTGGTATAAGGTGGTCACATTAATCTTGACCATTATATGTGAAATTGGATGGCCACAATTATTCATTGACCAAGCTCAAACTTAAAAAAAAATTCTCAAACTTTATGACATATACAAGCTATCACAATTCATATCGAATGGTTGTTAGTAATTGTGACCACCTTGTATTAAAGATAAATGGTCTCATTGTATACAATCCCTAATTTTAAATATTTATTTTTGTTTGTATTTTATTTGTTTTTATAATCTAGTCTAGCACTTACTCCAAAAAAAAAATTCACTCTAACCAATTTGACCAATAGTATTGTAACAACCCAAATTTCTTGAGCGTGGTGAGCGCGTGCTGTGACGAGAAGGAGAGACAAACGCCGCGCGCGTAAGTGCTGATGCCGGTTGTGTTGTTGCCTCATGTGCTATTGCCGGCTGTGAAGTGTGCTATCACCGGCTGTGTTGTTGCCACCTGTGCTATCGCCAGCTGTAAAGTGTGCTATCGTCGGTTGTGTTGTTGCCGCCTGTGCTATCGCCAGCAGTGAAGTGTGCTATCGCTGACTGTGTTGTTGCTGCCTGTGCTATCGCCGACTGTGTTGAGTGTATAGTGAGGGTTGTGTTGAGAGAGATGGACCAGCATCGGCTGTGTTTCGCCGTGTGAGCTGCCGTGTACAATATGGGCCGTCAGGCGCAGCTGTATAGGGTAGTATGGGGGACTTCCTCTTCTTTTACACACCACTTGTCCCTTACTTGTTGTTTAGTGTGCCTTGAATTTGCCACTTGTTGACCATGTAAGCCCATGTTTGCCACTTGTGAACTCTTGCACACTACTTGTCACTTGCTGCCCTCTCCTTTTTTATAAATAAAGCCCTCCTCATCTCTCCAAGAGCTTTTGCTCTCTCTCACTCTCCCATGTCCTTTCTCTATCTTTGCCACACATAGAGACTCAAGCTTTGGGAGCTCGACCTTTGAGGGGGAGCTTGGTGGGGGGTAGCTTGGAGTTCTTGTGAGGTAAGTAGATCATGATAGTGTATTATGAAGCATGAATGATGTATGAATTATGTATGAATCTAAGCATGTATGAAGCATGATTTTAGGCATGAATGATAGCTTGAATTTAAGCATGAGATTAGACATGAGATTATATAGAAATTGTATACAAGAATAGTATAGCATGAATGTCTGTATGCTCTGTTTTTTCAGAAATTAGGTTTTCTTTGTATGAATTGTTAGGCATTATTGCCATTCTTGTTAAGCATGAAAATTGATGGATTGATACTCTCGTGAGTCTAGTTTAAGCTTAAATTGGTTTCATGTTGTGATCTTGTATAGTTTAGAAGTTATGATGTGATATTTGATGTGTGTTATGGCTGGACTGTGAAATTCCAGGAAGCATTGATGTTGTTGTAACTCTCTGTTGGCCTGACAAATGATCCTAGAGTTACCTCAAATTACCACCATTTGAGAGATATCTGAGTCTAATTTGAGTTTGATGTTTATGTCCAGTTGAGATTCTTTATAGTTTGGAGGATGTGTTTCATTTTGTGCTTATATGTCACTGTTAGCAGATTGTGAAAATTTTCAAGAATATTACTTATGTTGCACTGAGACTTTTCTTAACCTATTGAATCCCAAATAATACAAAATAATAGCCATTTGAAAGATACATGAGTCTACTATGATTTTGATGCTTTAATCTGGTTCTAATTCTGTATAATTGTGAAGTTATAATCCCAATTATGGAGGTATGTCACTGTTAGCAGATTCACTAAAATGCCAAATTGTTGCCTCTGTTGCCATGGGTTTCAACTGATCAATGAAGTCATATTGCTCCTAAACCTCAGTTGTTAGGACTATTTTTGAGTGTTCTTTAAGTTGCATGTAGAAATTATTTCGGAATTCCTCATAGATTGAAAGTTATGCTTCGATTTGTGTATGTACGTCACTTTTGGCAAGATTAAGCAGAATTCATAATTGATCTATGTTTATATGAGCTTTTGACTAACCAATTGAGATCCAAATGCTTTCATATCGCCTTGGTTGGGTAGATGGGTGTTTCTACTTGAACTTTGCTTTTGGAATCATCTCAGGATTCCTCATGAATTGGGAGTTATGCTTTCTTAAAAGGGACATGTCAATATTAGTAAGTGCGGAAATTCCAGAGTTGTCGTTTGGGTTGCGCCAAGTGTTGACTGATCAACCGGCGGTCTTTTGACTCCAAACTACTTTTGAATGAGAGATAATGGTGTCTATTTCATTTGTCATGTTGTGACTGAGTTGAGATTCTTTATTTAACCAGAAGTATTTTAATCTGTTGGATTTTGTTAATCTATTGAGTTTTGGGTAGAAGGTTGTGCATATGATTTTTCTTTGATATTTGATATCTAATCATGCTTGTTTCACCATAGAAAGAACCATCATGTAAGTGTGATTTGATTAAAATACATGACTCTTGTTTTATGAGAATGGTATAGAACTTTGATCTTTATTGTTAGTTATTATCAGTTAGGAAGGGAAGCATGCTATTGTGATCTACTTACTGAGCTTCTTAGCTTATCTCATTGCTTCCTTCCTTGTAGATTGACTGTTGCAGGTCGAGAACGGCGGGAGGTGATCGTGTTTAGTGGACTGAAAGCCCGCGCTCGAAGAGTGGATCTCTATTCTTGTGTAGGTGTTTGTTAATCACCGGCCATGCATTTGTTGTTTTGTGAAGTTATGTATTTTGTGGTCAGGCTTGAAGTGCCTTGGATGAATTGCAATATTCTGGATACTGTTTTTTACATTGGAGATTGTATATGGATATGAAATGGTTTTATTTTATTCAACTTTTTGTTATGTTTCTGGTGGGGGATTTTGAAAGTGGATACAAAGACTAAAGCAAATTTCTAAGCCAAAAAACAAGGCAAAATGGTCACTTTCAACAATCCACTTGTTAAAAATCAAGCTAAGTGAATAAGTTACAATATTTTACATAACAATTACAACCATTTCCAGCTTTGTATAACCACTGTAAATAAACTCAAATACCAACCCCTTATGGGGCAATTACATATAAAGCAATACTAGCTTATGAATTACACTTTTATAACATAAATTATATAAATTACGTCCCAAATCTTAAATACATCACGCAACTAATCTAAACAAAATTCTAAAGAATAAAACCAACTAAACAAGGAATTAGAATGCTAAATTAAAATAGGGAAGCCATGTTTCGAACCCCTTGTTTTGGGGCCACGCAATCGGGTCCTATAAGAACTTAATTTTATCCTTTCGGATTGTACAAAAGTGGTTCAATCTCACGAACGTGTCTAATCTAAATGGGAAGAAATTACACACATTAAAATCACTTCTTAAGATCTCAACACACTAGCATTATCATCCAAAACAGAATGAAAATGGTTTAAATCGAATCGGATAAAGAACAAGAGAGTTATGACCAAACTATACATGGTAGTCCATCGGACAACCAACACAGTATTGTATGGAAAGATTATAAAACCCCATAGGTAAAAACGTGATGAAAAAGTTCTGAAAATGGAGTAACACTCTGGGGCTAAATTATTTGATGGGTTTGAAGCAAAGTAATTAATAGATACTATGCATGATCATGAATTCTCATGCATATAGGTTATAACTCATGAAGGTCCATACTCAAAACTCCAGCAACTATAGATGCCAAGGATATGATATTATGAGAAAGTAAAATTCAATGGAGTTTACTTTGATAAATACAAACTATGGACTTAAGCATAAAAAATGATGACCACCATCAATATCACCATCAATGGAACTCTAAAAGCTCGCTCTCTTCAATTTTATCGCACAAAACCTTAGAAAAAGGAGGAGATCAACAATTTTTTAAAATGGTTCAAGAGTTTAGATAGTTAGGGTTTGAGATATCATGATGTGCTTTTATAACATGGGTGTATCTTTGCATTAAATCAACACCCTTGATGCATTAATCCAAAAGCGCATAAGAAGATAATGTACCTAGCCACCCATCTCCATCCAACCACTAAGATGAAAGGATGAGATTTCACACCATTATCATTCACCTTAACCCTAAGTTATGCCACTTTACCATTTTGTTCTTGGCCCATGTTTTTGTTCCAATTGTATCCAATATGGCCTTACAAAAATACCCTTAATTTATTTTAATAATGTATTAAAGTAGAAACTACAAAGGCTAAAGGGCAAATAAGTAATTGGCAAAGCTCACACATGTGGAGATATTCTACTATATCAAAGCCAATCACTTTGTAGATCTAAAATTTAAAACCAATCAATTTAAAGATAATGTCTCTTTCACACGTGTGTGAAGATATTTTTCAACTCAAATTTGAAAATGCATTTTTCTCTTTAATATCAATTAAATAAATTAATTAAACTTCACACATGCCAAGCATGACCCATGTGTAAGTTAATTAAGACGTGTGATAAAAAGATGACCTTAATTTATAACATTATATAACAAAATATAACAATATATAACAAGACACCATAACACAACCCCTTATAAAACAAATAATTAAATGCCAATCTAATCCCATACCTAGGGATCAGTGCCCAATTGGGCGGTGATCCTAGAGTGAGGTGCGGGGTGCCACGTGGCAGCCCTATGTCTACTCGAATGCCACATGGCATTACTAGGTCAGGACTAAAGTGGAATATGAGCCAAACAATATGAAAACCCTCATTTTTCAAATAAAATTCCAAAAAATTATTTAAAATTCACAATAAATATTTAAAGTATTTTTTTAGCAATTAAAATCAGACAAAAAATATAGTGAGATATCAGGCTAATAACTATAGGTATCGGAGTCCACTATTGGGCTAGTCCCGAATGATGTTCCATCGAGTCTCAGATCGACCCAATAGACCTATGTTCCATAGTCTAAAGCAATGGCATATAATTGGGCATATCAAAGCCGCTGAGCTAGAACTTCCGATCATTCGGCTCTCAATGGATTACAGGTGTACCCCTGTGGGACATGATCTAACTCAATTACATGGGTCCTTTCAAAGCACATGTGCACCGTCTCTTCTAAACTCGGATAATGCATTTGGAAGAGTAGCTTCTCGTACGAAATGAAAGTGTACATGCCATGCAATGGTCTCGTGCCAGGATACAGACTTCTGTCCCATAAATCTTGACCATTCCATACAGGGCGAATACTCAATAAATACTCGGGTTCTATTTTTCTCATTTGGATTCTCTAAGCCCTGACTGATTGTAGCTAAACATGAGGCTAACCTATAAAATCCTGACTAGGAGGTAACTCTCACACCTCCTTGAGAAATTGCTTTCTCAACATGTGAACTCTTGATACCTCATGCGTACTCAGGCTAAAAGAATCTGAGTTCCATTTCGCAAGACGCCAATATTTCAATCTCTCAATCGCTCCCATTGAATGAGAGACTACTGGAATTTAGGCCTTGATAGGCCATATTTCCAACAGTTTTTGCTTCCTTTCGTGGTTTGCACTGATCACTGTTTCATAAAGTATTGAGCCACTCTGACCTGAGTGGCGTTTGCTACCTTTGTGGTCGCGATCCTGCACTCTGTTGCCCTCCGATTGGGAACAACAAGGGTCAGGGGGCAGAGTCGTGACAAGTATAACTGATTTCATCATGCCATACCTCTAACAGATTCAAGAACTATCTCAATTCTAATAATTATAAATTTGACTAAATTAGATCCCTTGCAAATCCCACATATTCCATATATAATATGATCTAAGAGGTCTAAGGCACCATCTACACACACACATTTTTTTGGGTCGTTTGGGGCTTAGTATATGCGGTCATGCATCAAATCTTGGGCATGCAAATTCTATTATTTGTAGAACATGGTTTAAGGATCAATATCATTTGGGTACCTTCTGGACTAACCTGGCGTTTAACAAATCCGTTGTTTGATTCATCTAAATATAAAACCTGGTTTTGGCAATATAATATTATTATACTAAAATATAATGATTCTAATATTGATGACATTGATGATATTTTTTAAAAAATGATAACTATAATAAATATTATTATATAATCATCTAAATGCAAAAGCTGGATTTCCTAAAACCTTGCATTTGGCCATTCAAAGTTTTTTTTTTGGGAACAAGAAAAGCATGAGTGGTTTTGAGGATGTGGATATCTAGGATATGATCTCAAAAACTACATCCGACCTTAGGCCATCAAAACCTAGATATACCAAAATTGGATTTGTATGTCCTAGGGTCCCAAACGACCCAAGTCTATATTTTCCAATTTCATGCCATGTCTATTTTTGGTAATTATCACATCGGGGCATTTATTCCTTATTAATAATGTAACCATCGTTTCTAGCAATGGTGTTTTCGTCAATATGAAAAAATCCCAAGGGCTTTTCCTTAGTCACCGTAGGAATAAGGGGAAATTTCAAAATAGCACTATCTTTCTCACCCTCGCTTTTTAATTTTCCCTCTTTCTCTAGGTCTTTTCTTTTTCCTCTGCGTTACTCTCTCTCTCTCTCATACTCCCTCTCTTTCTTTCAACCCCTGTCTCGTCCTCTCTCCCATGCCCTCTTTCCCTACACCTCCCTCTCCCTCTTCCTCTTCCTCTTCCTCTTCCTCTTCCTCCAAACGCCTCTTTATCTCTCTCCCTAAATCCAGTAGCCAAAAGGCTCTGGCTCTCTTTATCTCACTCCTCTGCCCTACACCTCTCTGGTGTTTTTGGAAGGTAGAACTGAAGAAGAGAGGAGAGGTTTGTTTCTAGTTGGATGGGATAGGGGAAAGGCCAAACATAATTTAGGTTAAAAAGAGAAAGTTAGATTCATCTGGGGGTGCAGATCCTTTTTGAGCTCTCATTTGCTCTTCCACAAATATGTCATGGCATTTTGAGAGCACCATGAGCACTTGAACATTCAAGAGAGAAATCAGATAAGGATCCCATGCTAATTTAATAATGATACAAACCAGTTTTCATGGCAAAGCCTCATATGATAGCCCATAGGTTCTGGATTCAACTTGTACAACCACTATTGATGAATTTGTATAGCATAATACATGTACATCTTTCACGTAAATGTTAAAAAAAAAAAGAGAGAGGGAGAAGAAGAGGAAGAAGTCCCTTTAGCATTCGTTTAAAAATCATGGATAATTATCATCTTTGGGAAGTTGAGGGAGCTTCCATCTTGAATACGCCCACTACCTGTGCCTTGGAAACCATGGGAGGCCACTTTCTTGTTATGCAGAAATTCACTGGTCTTTCGGTTCAACACAACTTCCCCAAATTCACAACCGAGAAAGACTGCCTATCTGAGATATCTGCAGACTCGATAAAGAAGTAGGTCACAGGGGGAGCAAGGGTAAAGCCCAGTTCTCAACCACGAGCTGCTGCCTGAGTTTGTGGATTAGTTTGCTTTTTGGGAGCAAAAAAATTGCGTTGACCAACTTTGCAGTTCTTCGAATGACCTCAGTCAAATGTTGAGAATTAACGAATCAGAAAACCAAAAAGAGCGACAAAGTGTTGGTGAGGTAAAAGAAGATGGTGAGAGAGAAATGTGGCTCATGTCATTTTTTAATTTGTTTGGGATGAAGATATATAATTACTGAGTTTAGAGGGTTAGTAGAAAGACTTTCATAAATTTTGATGCCTCTAAGTACATTTTAAATATGTGGGTTTACTCGGATATCATAGAGTCAATGAAGATATTTTCCCTAGGAATAATTGCCTGATCCTAATTGGCATGCTCCCCAAAAATGTCATGTATGAAATTTTGTCCTGAACCATGGGTATTTGTTCCGACATAGCAAGGTTTCAAATTGCCTGATCCTAGTTGGCATGTTCCCCAAAAATGTCATGTATGAAATTTTGTCCTGAACCATGGGTATTTGTTATGACAAGGTTTCAAATTTTATAACGGACAAAAATAAGATCCAAGGCGTTACAAGCGGGAGGACGCAAAGAAACGGCCCCGCTCCTGATGCTGCAACACTCTGAAACCTGGAAAGGAAAAACCCTAATTTTTCCTATATATTTGGCATCAGGAGCCCAAAACTAACCTTCTTTATCCCAAATCTTTGAAATTTCAAGCGTTTTCTCATTGAATTTTGATTTTCGTCTGTTGAACACAGAGTATATTGAGGTAATTTCGAGGAATTAAACTACATTGCACATTGATTTCACCTCTTTCAATATGTTATTTGAAGAGATCATTTCGTTTGGAGGTTCTTAGGAGGAAAAAAGATGAAATTTGCTTATTTAAGGAGAATATAATCATAATGTAATTCAGCTGTTGCATTTTGTTGTTGATTAGTTGATTTCTCTTTTTGTGTTGGAAATCACACGAATTGAGCGATTTATGCATAAGTACTGTCAAGAATTGGTCGAATCTTTGATGATTTTAGAGACTTATGATAAATGAGGTCTTATGACAAGTGGTTTACTCATTTGATCATTTCTAAAGCTCTACATGTCAAGGTCAATATACAGGTCTCTCATAGTTCTCACGCTCTTATTTTGTAATTCTCGAGGGACTAAAACAAGGATCCACATATTTAGTTCCTTTGGATGTTGTTATCCGTGGTTGAATTTTGTTTCTAATGTCCATGTTATTATTATTTAATTTATTCATTTCTACATTTCACTATTTATCTTAGAGTCCTGGTGGAATTACTTGTTTTAGTACTAGGTACTTTTAAATTTTGTGAGTTACAATTTTCTGCTTCTTTTATTTATATGTATTTTACTTGCATTTTTTATTTCACATACTAATGACTGAAAACTTCTTTTTGTTGCTAGTATTGTCATTATGTCTTTCATTTGCTTTTATTCTGAATTTTTCTTATTTATAGTGCTGGTTCTGAGAAGCCGGTTGCTGTCAATATTTATATGACTCAGCTCTGTATTTTCACTTCTAAATTTTCAGGGAAATAGATCCAACCAGATAAGTAGTCATTTTTGAAGAGATAAAAAATGGCTACTACTTCAGACATTGGTGTTAGTTTATCTATTAACTTTCCCACTGCTTTAGCATTTCTCATCGCATTTGCAATATTGAGACTGCAACCATTTAACGATAGAGTATACTTTCCAAAATGGTATCTCAAGGGATTAAGAAGCAGTCCAAGACACTCCGGAACGATTGTCAACAAGTTTGTCAATTTGGATTGGAAAAATTATATGAGGTTTTTAAATTGGATGCCTGCTGCCTTGAGAATGCCAGAACCTGAGCTTATTGACCATGCTGGATTGGACTCTGCTGTTTACATTCGGATTTATCTTGTTGGGTGAGTTACTTCTAACGTTATTTTTCTTATATTGTTCATTGGCTTCCCCCCCCAATAAACCCATTGTTTGGTTCTCATCAGTTTCACAACTTAGTGTTCATTTGTGCTGCTTCGTATGAATGGCTAACATACTATTTCTTAAGATTATTTTTACTGATATCAATATTAATTGTTGCCCACTTGACTATTATTATTTTTGGATTGTATATTACAAGACCATTCACATTTGGTACAAGGAGGTCACAATCACCTTTAACCATCAGATGTGAAATCCAATAGCTTAAAGTGTGTTAAATGTTTCAAGAAATTTTATTTTGGACTTTGTGCTAATTCTATAACACACCTTTAGCCACCTTATTTTATATCTAACGGTCAATAATGATTGTGACTTTCTTATACCAAAATTAAATGGTCTTACTCTACACATTCTATTGTTTTAGCTTCTTGTGTTGAATAACCTTTAAGTGAAATTAAGTGTGGTAACTGGTAATTAAACATGATAGTGGTTAATTTTTTTTCTTTAAGCGACCCAGCTCTTCTAGAATCCACTATGAAATAATATACTCTTGAATACTATTATACTTTTTGAAGATTTACAGAATATACTCTTGAATAGTATTATAAACTATTATACTTTTTGAAGATTTTCCTAAAGTTGGATCTTTTCGTTAGCAACATCTGTTGAGAAGAGTATATCTGTGTGCGTGTGATTCTTTTACGTATCTTATAAACAAGGTGACATACTTTTGGATGCTAATCATTTTTTTTCACATTTCCTAATACTTGCATTTTTTGGCAGTCTGAAGTTGTTTGTCCCGATTACACTTCTTGCCTTTTCTGTCTTAGTGCCTGTTAATTGGACTGAAGCAACACTGGAGCACCAATCACGCGATTTAACATTCAGCAAAATAGACGAACTCTCTATATCCAACATTGCTTATGGATCAAAGAGGTCAGAACATGTTCATTCATAGGCCTGCAACTATGTTTACCATTTCATTTGATGATTCTCTTCATCTTTTGCTCTTTCTGGAATTTTACTCAGAAATTTTCATGAGGTCAAATTTAGCATGTATGTTTCTTCTGAAACTTTAAGGTTATCAAGATTTACCAAAGAGTAAGAGGAAGGAATACGATGAGTTAAAAAGTGCATGTGTGCATTATAGTGTATTGAGGGGCAGTATTTTCCATTATATATTCTTGATCTTTTTTAATTATTCTTCTTCTTTTGGCTCTACTGGACAGTACTTATCTTTTTTTCATTATATTTATTTGGGTTTTTTCCCTAATCTCATCATGAACTTGCATTCTCAGGATGATGTGTGCAATGTTGTACTTTTAAGTAAGGGAAAATTTTATATAGAGCCGAGGCTCTAAACAATCAAATTAGAGCCTACCTCAAAAATTTCACTAGAAGAGGTTGTTTTGATGCCCATCTATCCTCAAATTGATCATCTCGACATCAAGATGCATGAACATGAGAAAAAAATAAATTTCAAGTTTTGGAAATAGTGTATTTTGTAATGTATTTTTGGACCGTCAATTTTTGAGATTTTCAAGTTTTCATAGATCGGTTGATCGACACTAATTTTGAAGCATTAAACTTTATAAATAAAGATAAAAATATATTTTCAGGCTATCACAAAGATTTCCAATATTGAAACCACATTCTTCGACACCATTTGAGGGTAGGCTCTAATTTGATTGTTTAGAGCTAGCCTCTATACAAACCGCACTCAGTAAGTAAACCAAGAGGAAGGTGAATAAGAGTCAATGTTTTTCTATGTAAGCACTCCTCATGTTTTCTTATCTTATGTTGCATGTCCATTTTCCGTGTCAGATTTGGTTTCCAAAACCATGTAGAATCCTGAGACTATGTATTAACTTGTCTGCATTTCTTTTTTTGTAGCAGACACCGCAGAAAAACACCTATTCACACATTTTGCAGCCATTTTGCCTCACCATAAATATAGAGCTCCGTTTTCACTAAGATTGGCAATTTTTGAATTTCCCAACCTCCTTGTCTGCAAAAATTATGTTTCTAGCAAGTATGACAGAAGACAACCTGTTAAAGTATATTTGCATTCTTGCACTCATTTCATTTTGCATACTTAGAGAGCTTTGTTTACACCAACTTTTGGCAATTATGAATGTCCCAACGTACACAATATTTGAAGAAGTGAAAATTTTCTTCGATATGTCCTCAAGTATCTATGGTTTCATAAATTTGAGTACTTGCACCTTCCTTGCTCTGTTTTTAGGTCATTGTTGTCTCTTGGGTATATTTGGGACCAAAACAAATGCTTTTGAGAAAAAAAGAAAACATTGAACAATTGCACTTTTGGCAAGAAGAAAAAACACTACCAATTGGAAATTTTCAGCATCAATTTAAGATTTTTCAATTTCATTTTTGCAGATTTTGGACTCACATGACAATGGCATATGTCTTTACATTTTGGGCATGCCATGTTCTTTATAAAGAATATGAGATTGTAGCATCAATGAGGTTGCACTTTCTTGCATCTGAAGGCCGCCGTCCAGATCAATTTACGGTGAGTCTATATACAGTTTTCATGTATATTCAGGAATACTTTCCATATTCAGGAATGCTTTCCATGATAAGCACGTAGCTCCCACTCAGTGGTAAATTATTATGCTTAATAAGAGAATCTGGACTAATAATGTCCATAATTGAGAATGATTTTTTTCTCTGTGCACAACATTTTTTGGTATTTTCATGTCTATGCAGGTCCTCTTTTGGTTGTATTAATACAGTATATGCTTGCAGGTGCTTGTAAGAAATGTTCCTCTGGATCCTGATGAATCTGTCAGTGAGCATGTTGAGCATTTCTTTTGTGTCAATCATCCTGACCACTACCTCACCCATCAGGTTTGAGACTTAGGAACAGTTCAAAGTTTTTAAGTAGGTTGGCATTGTTCTATTGAGCTTATCTGTCTTGACGGTGATGAATGTGGAGAGTCAATTTAAAGAGTGCAGAACATTACTTCACTACTTTCTTTCGCCATTTTGTTGTTAACGTCTAAAATGAGGTCTAATTTCTATTAATATCAGGTAGTCTTAACTATTTTGGATTCTAAAATTTTTATGTTGCAGTTTACATACAGATTTGCAGAATCCATTGAATACAGGAAAAGGCTTGGTTTTAATTATCTAAGAATACAATATTTTCTCAATGGTTTGGAGTACATTATCATTCAACAAATTGGCTTGGACTATTTGTTTTAGCAGCTAGTTGTATGCTAATTTAGTTGTCGTTGGGAATATTAGGGGCTAGATGCAAAGTAAGGTATTACAAGAGAGTCACTGTGAACTGGATGAATGATTAATTGTTTGTCTTGCACTTCAAAAGAAACTCAGTCTAAGATTTGTAGATTTTTTAATCTAAACTCAAAAGCAGAGAGAAATTTGGAGATGAGACAAAATTCAAATTGAATATTGAATATTGGAAATTTGGTGATAACACAAAATTCAAATTGAATATTGGAAGTGGTCATACTTGAGGATAACTTCCAAATATCCCCTCTAAAATGTTTTTGTTGTGAAATAACAAAAACATTTATTGAACTACTAAAAATCCCCTGAACAGTTAGTGAATATTTTGATCACAACCCATATATTTCTTCAATTTGCCATTTTTCCTCCACAAATACCTTCAATGTAAACGGATGTTGATAATTCAATTTGCTTTTTTCTTTCCCAATAAATTTTCTGTACATAGCTGGGATTGCCACAAATCACCTTTGAGACCCTCTCGTTTCACTCACTTCTCTGCTTGACTAGAAGCCCAAAAAAGATTTAGCTAGTCATTTTGATGCCAACTTTGGTTGGCAACCATAAGAGCATATACTAAGATCAAATATTTATTTGAAAATGCCTCTGGGGCCTGTATGTTATATTTCTTTTTCTTAACCAGATCAGAAATTAGTCATTAAAAAAAGAAAAGAACTTTTGTGTGCTTCCAAAAGCAACCTGGAATAATCTAAGTTATCCCTATAATTTTCTAAATCTCCAAATTAAGAAATTTCTCCTGAAATTGTTAAACACCTACTTCTGTGTAGTCCATAATCCCTTGCCTGCTTTACTTTCTTGTGGTTGTGCAAATTTCCTACTTACACCTCTAAGAATTTCAGAGTTAGTTATACATGATAGTAATTTGACCATAGATGTGCTATGAAACCGATGACTTGTCACATGCAACTTGTAGGTGTGCATGTGTAGCAGGTGATCCAAAGTCCCTAGATGCAGTACAAGAAAAGTCCTAATTGATCAAAGTAGTTATTTCATTTCTAATTTTCAAGTATTAGATATGGAACAATCACAATATACATATGCTTTGATGGAAAACATGGCAGTCTATCAGCTAAGAACACCCGTTGTTGTTTAACCACTGTGATGGGCCCTAGTTCACCAAATTAGTGGAGCAATCATTGTAATGGCAATGCATATCAGTCATCACTTATCAGAAAGACACCACCAAGAAATTTTCTTGAATTAGGTTTTCTTTTTTCTGCAATCATTGTCTTGACCACTTCAATATATTGCTCGTTAAACTTGTTCTTTCATTTCTCCTTTTGATGGTCTGTATGTGTTGAGACATTGACTGCAGATGTCTAGTGTTAGGATAACATTCTCATTCTGATTTCAGGAATGTGTATCTTGAATAGTTTGTAGAAAAATTAGGTCTCAATATTTCATTTTTTTGTTAAATTTCATCTAGTTAACTCAGTGATTGATGTGCAGGTCACATACAATGCAAACAAACTTGCTAAAATAGTGAAGAAAAAGAAAAGTTTACAGAATTGGCTCATCTATAACCAAAACAAATATGCTAGAAATCCCAGCAGGCGGCCTACTAGAAAGGTTTTTTTCACTTTTATAATGCACAAACTTGTGTTTTTACTTTCTAACTTTATATATTTCTTTGTGGACTATGTACCTCCTCTCTAGTAATCCTAATTGCTTTGAGGCTGTCCTTTCATCTGTATTATCAATGCTACCACACCTAATTAGCTAATTGGATTGTATTCTGTCTTTAAAATAGATAGGATTTTTAGGGCTTTGGGGAGGGAGTGTGGATTCTATCGACTTCTATACTTCTGAGATCGATAAGTTGGCGAAGGAAGTGAGTATTCTCTCATCTGCCGCATTGAATTTTCTTTTTGCAATTCTATTTCTCTTTTTCTGTTAAGAAGGAAGCAAGTATCACTTCATCTGCCTCATTTAGAAGTTTTAATAGTACGTTCAGTTGTTACCTTAAGTTCTCTTTTTCTGTGAAGTGGGAAGCGAGTATTTCTTCATCCACCGCATTTCTTTTTTTTCTGTTTTTTTTTTTTCTTGTCTTTTTTTGTTGTTTGTACTGCATCTTCATTTATCTCAATGGGATATTAAAAGTGTGGTGTTCCATTTTAATAGTCCACATGCAGTTGTTACCATAGTTTGAGTAACATGTTTTACCTGAATGTATTTTTTTTGGTCTTTTTTTTTCTGTGTGATCCAAAAAATGTGGCTACTGTTCAGTGTAATTAAGGACATGGTTTCTTGGAATGTTATATTAGGATTTCAAGATAAGAATGAGTTTGGTAGCCCTCAATCTTCTGACATTGATATTAACATGATGTCTAGCCCACAATTTTTTTTTGATGGAGATATTGGATGTCTAGCCCACACTTTTTTTTTTGATGGAGATATTGGTCTAAAACCTGAATTAGAAGTATCCTATCTTCCCACGAACTACTAAAACAAAGGTTTTTCATACTCCGTAATGATATTCATGGGGACTATTTGCTTTAAACTTTTGATGGCTTGGTACTGCAAATTTCTTATTGTGACTTTCATTCTCACAACATAATTCTTTATATCTATGTTAACACTAAATACTATATGATGAGGCAGATGGTAATACTTACTGAAGGACTGTTATTAAGACTTAAACAGGACAATGCCATAAAATAGGCGAAAAAATTTATTTTAGAAAATTTATTTTTATTTATGGTGTACTTTTTCCTTTTTATTTCTTTAATTGGTGGGCTCCTGAAATGACTATATTCCAGGAAGAAATTGAGCGGGAAAGGGTTATAAGTGATCCTAAGGCAATAATGCCTGCAGCATTTGTTTCATTTAGGACTCGATGGGCAGCAGCGGTTTGTGCACAAACTCAGCAATCAAGAAATCCAACATTATGGCTAACTGAGTGGGCTCCCGAACCTCGTGATGTTTACTGGCATAATCTTGCAATTCCATTTGTTAGTCTCACAATTCGAAGGCTGATTATCGGTGTGACACTTTTTTTTCTCATTTTCTTCTATATAATTCCCATCACATTTGTGCAATCCCTTGCAAATATTGAGGCCATTGAGAAGGCTGTTCCTTTCTTGAAGCCTTTGATTGAGAGGTGAGTCTTCTTCCTCCATATTGATTTGTTTATGTGTTTGTACTATTGTGTAGCATCAATATTTACAAAATCTTTACATCTATTATGGATCATTATGTTTGATACTCGGGCTCATGTTTTTGTTCTCTTAATATTTTATCGTTGAGTTTGTTTTGATGTACTGTGAACCAACAAAAGAGAATTAGTACATATGTGAGATTTATGAATATTAAAGTCTTGCAGACCATGGATTTTAGTTTCAATACCTCTCATTGCATGGTGAACCCCATTAATAAATGGGGAGATTAGACACTATCTCCCAACATCAATCCATTCCTGTAATAGTTTTGTCATGGGACTCCTTGTTTTCTAGTTGCATAGCCTTTTAGGAACTCTTCACTACTGCTGGCAACATTTGATAAGCATGAAAGCTTTTTGAATACTGTTGCATTGCCTTTAGGAACTCTTTAATACAGTTGGCAGCGTTTAATGAGCATGAAATCCTTTCGAATAGCATAAACCTTAAGTTTCTTTGTTGATCTTGAGGAAGAGTTTTAATTTAATAAAAGATCCTTCAGTTAGTAGCATAGGCTGCAAGTTTGACATTTGAGGTAGTTCTTGCTGGATGTCCTTGTTGTCAATTTGGTGTACTGCATTTACATGTATTTTCTATTTTCCATGATTTTTGTTTTATCCCTTTACTCTCTCATGTTGTGTTGTTCTTCTTGTGTGTTCCTAACTTTTTGATACGTTTGGACATTCACCTCTTACTTGCTTGAGGCTAATTACCTATTCTAGGTAGTTTACATCATAGTTCCGGATGGCAGGAGAATTAAATGATAACAAATAACAATATGCACTTTTGTGCTTGGAACATGGTCACAAAAGGGAGGAAATATGATGCTACTCATGTGGATACTTTTTATTTTTGTAATATCAATTGTATGTTGCTGTTGAAATTGATGTTTGTTTCCACCATTGTTTCTATTCTTTTGGTGTGATTGGAAAACAAACCATACACTTGAAACTGAAGGATCTTTTTCACTGACCAGTTCTAATGTGCATTTATGTTTATGCAGAAAGGGTGTGAAGTCATTCATTCAGGGTTATCTTCCTGGGCTTGCTTTAAAGATATTCCTTATCATTCTGCCAACAATACTCATGGCTATGTCGAAGATTGAAGGTCATATAGCACACTCAGTTTTAGAGAGGAGATCAGCAGCAAAATATTATCTTTTTATACTAGTTAGTGTATTTTTTGGAAATGTACTTGCTGGGACGGCATTTGAGCAACTTAAAATGTTTATGCATCAATCTCCAGATCAGTTAAGTTTCTCCCTTTACTTCATTCTATATACCATGCTACCGTTTATCTCTTGTTCATGTCTAAATGTGTTATTTTAGAGGATTCCTAGATTTGTTTCCACAGTTGTGTCGGTCAATGTATTCAAGTAATTGGCACAACAGTGAAGCTGTAATTCTTGGATGTGTTAAATTCTTTTAGCACAGAGACAACATTTGTGAATGCTGTTTCAAATCTGAACTTCTATCTAAAGTAGTTGATGTTCTAGTGTTCCACTCAAAATTTCTATTAAGAACAAGTTTCCAATAGAGAAATATTATCTGTGTTGATTGCATCTATTCTTATTGGGACAAATTCTGTATTGTCAAATCAAACATTTGTGCTGAAAGGCCTCCAATGGGTCAGTTCATTATTTATGTGATTCTCACCTTGAGCTTCGAGTAATTTTGCAGGATCCCAAAAACAATTGGTGTCTCCATTCCCATGAAAGCAACATTTTTCATAACATATATTTTGGTTGATGGTTGGTCTGGAGTTGCTGCAGAGGTCCTCAGATTGAAACCTCTGATAATGTATCATTTGAAGAATGCACTTTTAGTGAAGACAGAAAAGGATAGGGAAGATGCAATGAATCCTGGAAGCTTGGGTTTTGCTTCATCTGAACCTCAATTGCAGTTGTATTTCTTGCTTGGTCTTGTATATGCTGTGGTGACGCCCATTCTTCTTCCTTTTATTGTTGTCTTCTTTGGCCTGGCATATATGGTTTACCGACATCAGGTATGGTTATTACTGCCATGCTTAATGTAAAATTTCTAGGTTATTCATTCGACTTCCCAAAATACTTATACCTATGATGGTCTCTTATGCTTTGGCATACTGGTAGACACCCTGGTTTGGTTGAGAGAGGTTAATGGTTCAAATCCTTGGACCTACTGACCTGCGCTTTTCTTTATTTATCTATATAATGCTTTTCCATGGTAATGTCTTTTGGAGATCTTGAAGACTTAAGAGTATTTTTTTTTTGTCGATTGCATAGGTAACATGCTTTTTTTGTTTCCCACATAATTTGCTTTCTCTGTAGGATCTTTTTGGTCATCCTGTAGTTGTTTTTAATTCTTGAGTCCAGTTATTTAAAGTGAGAATCATAGCCTAGTCTTTGGAGTTCGTACTTTGGCGTTCTTTGGAAATCTATTGGCTCTATGCATTTATATTCTTGCCCATTATGGTTTTATATGTCTATATAATAGGATTTTTTTTTGTTTTTTTAGATCTCCTTAAAATGATTCTTTGTTTCATGGCCCAGATCATAAATGTTTACAATCAAGAGTATGAAAGTGCAGCATCATTTTGGCCGGATGTACATGGCCGTATAGTCACTGCTATGGTTATATCACAACTTGTACTCATGGGATTGGTGAGCACAAGAGGTGCAGCTCAATCAACAACAGTGCTCATTCCTCTTCCCATACTAACCATATGGTTCCATTTGGTGTGTAAAAGCCGGTTTGAATCTGCGTTTGTCAAATTTCCTTTACAGGTGAAATTCTATGCCTTTTTTTATTTTATTGATAATGGCTCTTGTTATAGATACCTTGTGAAAACAGGACATTTATCTCTTAGCTAATAATGTTATTATTCTTAATTGTAGGATAAATAAAGTATCATATAGTTATGTGCAGCGTTTATATCTCCTTTTGCCCTTCCATTATTGAATGCTCATCACCTTTCCACATCATTTTTTAAGTACAGTTACTTGTTGCATTCGATTTTTTTCATAAACTTACAGCGGATTTTGTGATTCAATTCTGGGGCAGCCATGTGATTTGAGTTATGAAACTTTTGGCTGTCATTATCTTTTTGGTTATAACTATCTTGAATGGGACTTATTTCTTGCAACCATGAGATCCAAAGAGCACTTTCTAATAATTCTCTTAGAGATTTATTTCCCAGTCAGCTCATTCCTTTTTCTGATCACAGGAAGCAATGATGAAAGACACTTTGGAGAGGGCTACTGAACCAAATCTGAATCTTAAAGTCTATCTACAAGATGCATATATCCATCCGGTTTTTAAGGGTGGAAATGGTCACCACCAGCCAAAACCAGGGTTTGAGGAGGAGACTAACCCACTCGTACCAACAAAGCGACACTCTCAATTGAGCACTCCGGCACTAAGCAAGCATGGTTCAAACTCAATTTCATCATCTTCTGATACTAATGTGTAAGAAACTGCAAGTTTTACAAAACTTATTGACCGACACCCCCCTATTCTAATGCATTTGTTAACTCTAATGTGCCTCTTGGGTTTGGGTTTATATATTGTAAATGCTTGGATGCATGACATTTTTTTGAAGAAGCCACCTTCTTCCAATACCAATGTGTGAAACTTGAAATTTACAAACCATTGACCCCCCCCCCCCTTCCATTCTAATGAATCTGTTAACATTGGCATACCTCTTGGGTTTTTGGTTTATTTATATATAGTATATGTTTGGAAACATGATACTTTTTGTTGAGGAGAGTCTTTTTTATCATCTGGTAAGGCAACTTGCAATAGTAAAATGAAATGCGGTGGTGAGGAAATGGATGGGATGAACATTTCATCATTGCTTTTAAATTTTATGATACTTTTAATTATTTTTTCCCTGCATTCATGTTAGCCTTGCAACAAAAGTAATAGATGGGGAAATTGGTATTATGGTCTTTTATTTAACTAATTGGATATTTAATTTTTTTGTAAATAATCAGTCTGAAATTCAACAGGTTATTCTGAGGATGAAACCTTCGTTATCTATCTCAATTTAGAGAGAGCTCAATTACATTGAGGATGTCCATTTTAAGAACAAAATTAGTTGAAATTCAAATATCAGCCACCAATTCTAATTATTGTTAGATGTATTAGAATCATGGTTTGTTGGATATGTGAAAATGTCTTCTTTAACTTTAATCAATGAATTCAATATTTTCTCTAAAGCAAATGTTGCATATGTTTTTCCTTATGAACTAGTAAACAAAGGGTCCAAATTGTTCATTTAGACCTGTGACTAAGATTTATATTCTGTGGACTTAAAAATCATCTTAAAACAAGTTTGATCCATATCTAGATGAATTGGAAAAAAAATTGATTTCCTTTCAAGCATTATTTGAGCTCCAAATCTTTCTTACTTTTTTATTAAATTGGTATTAGAGTATATCAAATTTGAGAGGTTTCAGGGTCCCACTAATCCTTCTAGTTGAGGATTTAACGTCGGATCCAAATTTTGTAGCCCCAAATTGTAGGCCCCAAAATCTTTTTTAATGAACAAATGCCTAGAGAAGCCCTTTCTTTTTCGCCAAAAAGAAAGAAAATAGAGGTTTCCTTTTAAAGTTTCAACCGTAATGAACCTCTTCCGTTTTTGAAGATTTCATGCAGGCATTCGTATTTCTTCTCGTGATATTTTCAAATTTTTTGGTAGTTTAGTGGTAGGAATCGAACTTGAGACATAGCATTAATATCACACAACTAACCAATGAAGCCCATACTCAATCTCTAATATTATCAAGTTTTTTTCTTTCCTGTGAGTTCTTATAACCTTCCAGAGAAGTACAAACAAATTAGCTTTCTCAAACACTGGTTTGGAGCTCTTAAAAATGCAAGCTCCAAAATTATGGTTTGGAGTCCTTAAGTCTTCACTCCAAGTTCAAATTTTTAGTTCTCTTTCTTTATTCTAACTTATAAAATGAATGAAGGCATAATCATAAAGTCAATAGTCTGAATAATTTGGTTCCTAGCTCACCTAACATTCTTGCCGTTACCTAACATTCTTGCTGTTACCTAACATTCAAGAGTTAGGGTTTAGTCCTTTCAGATTTCTTAATCAAGCCTTCCAATTTCACAATGGAACACTGATTAATGTCTTAGAAAGCCTCACAAGCCTAACAATGAAGAGAAATGCAGAAATAAAAACATATTGAAAGATTATATGCTCCCGAGGGAGCAAAATGTAAACGTGAGCCTGGAGTGCATTAGGACCCCAAATCTTGTTACTGTTGATGACTTGACCTAACAATGAGATCTGACCTTCCAAAGTTGAATGCTTTGTTCAATCTTAACACGTTTGTTTTCATATACATACACGGGCCTTGACTTTTTTTATTTTCATTCTTTGAGGCTGGTTAGTAGGTTCAAAATGTTATAAGAGTTTGCCCTGGAATGACAGCAGAAGAAATGCTTGAAACAAATATGGGGGTGGCAAATGGACCCGGAGCGAACATCCAGATCTAACCTGCTTCCATATATGGGTCCAAGAATTGGACCTGACGGGTCGGGTCTAAGTCCAAATATTGGACCCGAACACTATTCAGAATATGGGCCCGACTCGAATATTGTTATTATATCCATAAGGGAAAAGTTTATATAGAGCTGAGGCTCTAAACAATAAAATTGGAGCCTACCACAAAAAATTACTAGAAGATGCTGTTTTGTTGCCCAAATATCCTCAAATTGATCATCTCGACATCGAGATGTATGGAGTATGGATATTAGAAAAAAATAGATTTCAAGTTTTGAAAATAATGTATTTGTAGCACATTTTTTTACCGTCAATTTTCAAGATTTTCAAGTTTTTTATAGATCTTTCGATCTACTCTATTTTTTAAGCTTTAAACTTTATAATAAAGATGAAAATATATTTTATGGCTATCACAATGATTTATAGTACTGAAACCACGTTTCTTGATACTATTTGAAAGTAGGCTCTAATTTGATCGTTTAGAGCCTAGGTTCTATAGAAACCACACCTTATACATAATATTTAATATATAATATTTGAAGGGTACCGTTTGTATAGAGCCTAGGATCTAAACAATCAAATTAGAGCCTATCTTCAAATAGTGTCGAGAAATATGGTTTCAATAACGAAAATCTTTTTGATAGCCTTAAAATATATTTTCATCTTTATTTATAAAGTTTAAAGCTTCAAAAATAATGTAGATTGAGAGATCTATGAAAACTTGAAAAATCTTGAAATTTGACGGTCCAAAAGTGCGTTACAAAATACACTATTTCCAAAACTTGAAATCCATTTTTTTATCATGTCCATACATCTTGATATCGGGATGATGAATTTGAAGATATTTGAGCTAATAATATATGTTTAGTTGTAATATTTAAATAGTACATGTTATTTTTAACATAACATTTAAATATCCAAATATATGCTTTTTAAATTTTTCGGTCAAGTCCAATTGGGTCCGGGTCCAATCGGATCCGGGTCCTAGTCCGATAACTTTGAGTCAGGTCCGGGTCCCATATTGTTTTTCGGATCCGGGTCAGGTCTGGCCGGAACTGTTGCCGCCCCTAAATGAACAATCTTTTAACAAAATTAAAAGCTAGTATAGCGTACTCCTGTCAATGCACATTGTATACTTACTCTCTAGAGTGACAGAACTACTTAGTAGAATTTTATTAGTGTAATTTTAGCATCCACCTAAAATAAATCAACTAGTTATTTTTAAAATAAAAGAGTTTGGATTTGAATTTTTCAAACGCTTAGGTTCATGTTGTCGAAAAATTAGATAAACTCTCTTAAATCTTGTAACCTTCTCTCGTGCACATTCTACAATGTTTTCCAAGGTATATTTTACCATCCAACTACATATCGTACCGGTTTATATAAAGTTACAACCTTATTTGTAAAAGTAAAGTTGCAATATTCTATACCATCTATTTTAATTAGACAACGTAGATTTAATGTCTTTTAATACAATACCAAAATATAAAGAAAAATTGTTTCATGTGAGCTGAACCACATTTCTACAATATGCGGTCTAGAGGTATAAAGCATCCATCTTTAAGATTGATATACATAGATCCATCTAAAAACAAATGTAACTAGCGGTTCAAATGTTTTATTGATATAATTATTATTTCTAGTTTTTATTTTTATTTTTATTTTTTATATTCATGATCTCCATGTTAAAGATTATATATTCTCTAAAACTTCGGGTCAAATTATATTTTAAAAAATATTTATTGCTAAGCCCGCGTTTCTACAATATGCAGGCTGGCTGTACAGAAACCATGTCCCTGTAACATCATTAAAAATAGTGTAGCTTTATACTGTTCAAATAAAATAGATGGTATGCCCAAATAAAATGGACGGTATATATTATTTTTATGGGAAAAATAGCATGAGACTATTTACCTTTGGTATTAATCTTGACCATTGGATGTGAAATTGGGTTGCTACAATTATTCCATTGACCAAGTTCAAACTTCAAAATAAATTTTTTGGAACTTTGTGATATATCCAAACTATCAAACTTCACATGAGATGACTAGAAGTAATTGTGAACACCTTATATAAAAGGTAAATAGTCTCATTGTATATAATCACTTACTTTATTTTAACCTTACTTCTACCAATAAAGTTACAACCTTATATAGATGCTTTCCATAATAAGGTTGTAAAACTACATATCTTCTAAAGGTAAAATCGATGTGCCCTCTGAATTTGGGTTGAAAATACATGGATTTGGTTTTACCTTAAAATATGGATAAAACGGTCCCGCAGGAGTACACAACCTGGTGACCGCAGTAAATACCAGATGTTAGAGAGCATGTTTTTGAGAAAAAAAAGCGCAAGAAAGTGTGAGGATACGATGTTATTGACATTAAGAGCATGTATACTGTGCTCCCACGAGAGCATATATTGTAAAGTTGCTCTCTCTAATAGAAGACTAATTTGGAATGACTATCTTGATCCGAAAATTTGAGAATAATTTAAAGAGAAAATTATGTATATATCCATTATACTTTTCGTTATTACAAAATACCAAATACTTTCCGTTATTATTGAAATGTCTGTTTTTTTTCACGTCATAATTAAATTTTTTTAAAAATATGTTTTTACGCTTTTTCGGTTGTTGAACAACTGAAAATAACCCGGATAGTTTTATGGTTCATCTTATCTGCTCTCTACGTCCATGCTATGTGAAGACTTAAAAAAGAGAGTTTTACCCATTTTCGATTGTTCAACAACCGAAATTAGGGCTACGTTTTCCAGAAGCTTGTTGGAATACGTAGTCCTAATTTCGGTTGTTCAACATCCGAAATTAAGGCATTTTTTGTTGTTCAACATCTGAAAATATCTTGTTTTCGGTTATTGAACAATCGAAAATGACAATTCAAATTTTTAACCTCATGTTTATTTTTGGTTGTTCAAGAACCGAAAACAAGACATTTTCAACATCCGAAAATATCTTTTTTTCGGTTGTTCAACCACCTAAATTAGGACTGCGTTTTCCATAAGCTTGCTGGAATACGCAGTCCTAATTTCGGTTGTTCAACATCCGAACTTAAGACATTTTCGGTTGTTCAACGTTCGAAAATGTATTGTTTTCAGTTATTGAACAACCGAAAATAACAATTCAAATTTTTAACCAAATGTATATTTTTAGTTGTTCAAGAACCGAAATCAATATATTTTCGGATGTTGAGCAACCGAAAATGTCCTATTTTCGATTGTTCAACAATCAAAATTAAGGCTGTGTTTTCCAAAAGCTTGTTCAACATCCGAAATTAAGACCATTTCGATTGTTCAAAAACCGAAAATGGGTAAAACTCTATTTTTTAAGAATTCACATAGTAAATAGGTAGAAAGCAGAGAAGATGGACAATAAAACTATCGGGGCCATTTTCAATTGTTGAACAATCGAAATTCCAGTCATTTTGGTTGTTGAACAACTGAAAAATGGTAAAAATGTCTTTTCAAAAAAATTTAGTTATAAAGTAAAAAAACAGGTATTCTCGTAATAGTAATAACGAAAAGTATTTGGTATTTTAGTAATAACGAAAAGTATAATGGATATATATGTAATTTTTCCTAATTTAAAACACTAAACGAATATATCTAAACAAAAAAAAAGAAAGGAAATAGTTTGATAGGCCTATCAAAGTAAGTAATTTCTCACCTCATAACTCATCGAAAATTGCAATTCAAGTATTGAAAAACCTTTATATCGATTATCTCGGCTTGAGATTATGGTTGTTAAAAAAAAGGATTTAAAGCTCTAAAAATAGTGTAGATTTTTAACAAATTGTCTAGACCGTCCATTTCATCTTGAAACGAAGTTTTCAAAGGTATGCAATGTTTGTATGATTTTTTGAGTTTCAAATTTTATTGTCGGTATTGAAAATTGATTTTATAGCCATTATAGAGATTTATGTTACCGAATGTGCTATCCAAATGAGAATTTGAGGTGAGGCTTTAGTTGGTTTTTATAAAACCTATGCTTTATGGAAAAAGTTTATATAAGTATGCTACCTTATAATGTAGAACTACGGATACCCCTAAAAAATCCATTGGAAAAGGTAGTTTTAATGTTGAAAAACCCTTTGATTGATTATCTCGACATCGAGATGTATGACTATGAAAAATGAAAAGATTTTAAGTCTCAAAAATAGTGCATTTTACAACATATTAT
>NW_006499801.1:1278889-1291868 GCF_000471905.2 Amborella trichopoda
ACTACGTACCGTACCTCTCTCTCTCTCTCTCTCTCTCTCTCTCTCTCTCTTCCTACTTACTTTGAATTCCTATGATTTCATGAGAGAGATCGGCATAAACAATAGTTCATCTTAAAAGAAAAATGAGCGGCTAGAAAATCAGTGAATTTTAGAAGAAAAAAATTGATGGTGTTTTTTTTATAGGGTGCGGTTTGTCGTTCAATATTGGAAATCGCCTTAAAATATATTTTCATCACATATCTATGAAAACTTGAAAATCTTGAAAATTGACGGTCCAAAAATGCCTCACAAAATACATTATTTTCAAAACTTGAAATCCATTTTTCTTTATCATGTCCATGCATCTTGATGTCGAGATGATCAATTTGAAGATATTTGGGCATCAAAACAACCTCTTCTAGTGAAATTTTTGAGGTAGGCTTAAATTTGATTGTTTAGAGCCTCCTGTCTGTATAAACTTTTCCCTTTTTTATAAGTACCTTAAGTGGATTTGGACAATATATATTTTTATAATGTGCTTCAGTTAATCAACGAACTTGATAAAATGAGTGCCCGCTTAATGATGAATAGCCATGAATCTTCACTGATAATCTTAAATTTAGTTCTTTATAGTTATGACTCGTGCAAAAGAGGTGCCTTCCTGGTTTAATTTTTTATGTTCTTTTAATGGAAGGAGTCCTGCTATTGGTTAATAATTGCAATTTAGATCTCTTGGTACGTTTCTTTCTTTTGAAGAAATTGAATGTAATGTATTAGATGTACTATAAAATGGACAGATTGCTCTTTAGTATTGTTTTGAAATTGAGCATCACTGAGGATGACAATCTTAACATTTTCAAGAGGAAGTTATGCTTTAATAAGAAGCATAATCTTGGAATCGACTGGCTTCTCTTCTTTCTCTCATTGGTGAAAAAATAATCAGAGATAAACTATGACGAAAATGGTTGGACTTCATCTCTGGTTGAGATGAAAACTTAAGTTCTATTGTTGGTTGTCGCTTTTCTTGCTTACCTACCAAAGAAAAACGAACCACAGTGTAAGCTGTGCATTTTCGTGTTCAGGTTCTTGCCTATTGTTAAAAAAAAGGAGACTGTGGAATCTCTTTATCAAACTTTTTCTCCGGAATCGTCTTTTGAAGCGATTTGATCATTTATAATTGAATCTGAATACAAGTTCTTTGATTGTTCCACGTTATGATCCGTTTAAAAAAGGATCATGCATTTAAGGTAAGCATCCTTTTTCATCTTGATCATTGCATAATTGACCCTTTTTTAGAGAAATTCATCATCATCATAACCTTTTCCCAATTAATTGGGGTTGGCTACGCGAATCCTAGTTTGCTATTTTGTTCTATTAACGTCCATACCCTCAATGAGGCCATAAATTTCCATATCTTTTCGGACTACTTCCAACTACGTCCATTTGGACCTACCCCTTGCCCTTTTTTAGCATTTTACTTGAGCTAACTCGCACCTCCTAACAGGTGCTGTACTAGGTCTGCGCCACACATGGCCAGCTTACCTAAGTTTACTCTCTCTAATCTTATCGCCTATTTGTGCCACACTTTTTTTAGAGCAAATCCAAAACTATATATCCCTCGTCTAGAGCTTCTATTCAATTTATGAACTCCTTGCTTACCTTTTCTTTTTTTGTTCATTTGTAGATACCCAATGATTATACATATTTTTTCTTTGGGATATGGTTCTTTCATACCGTGTAAAGTTTTTTTTTTCGGTATCATTTCCCCAGAAATCGACAAACTGGGAGGATATGTGAAAGATACTACTCGTTTTCCATCATTTGGACCACACATTTTCATATAAAAAAGAGAAAGTTTCATTAAGCAATGATACATTCATAGATATTTTGACATATTCAACCATACTTTTCATAACAAATTCAACCCAAAAAGTATTAAGAACATGTTCCTTTTGCATTTTTTCAGGGACCAGTAATTCGTCTGAGACTCATAGTAAAGAATGGTATCAAATGGCTGCTGTCCTTCGTGTGAGTTTGGGCAATTTCTTGTTTTTCACAATCTTTGCACTCATAATGATTGGTGTTAAGGACCAGAATGATAGAAGGGACTCATGGCACCATGGGGGATGGATAACAAAAATCATAGTGTGGTCACTACTTGTTATTCTAATGTTCTTCCTTCCGAATGCAGTCTTCAATATGTATGGTAAGTGGATCTCAATTCAAACTGAAGAATGTTCTTTTGAAAGAGATCTTAAACTTTTCTTATTTTTAGTAATTTACTCCAGGGCATATTAATTTTTGAAGGTATAACACTGAGAAGAACTTCTGAGTGACATTGCATAAATCCTTTATATGATTTCTTTGAGCATGCTTAAGATCATTTTATTCCAAAAAAATTGTATTGAAGCTCACTATCCTTATTTACAATGTCATTAAGTTCCAATTCTTTGCTCTTCATTAAGCCGGATGGCATTGCATTCTGTGTGATAATCTGACCCTTGTAACTTTGCTCACTTGCAGCAATGCTCTCAAAATTTGGGTCGGGTTTGTTTCTACTAGTTCAAGTGATCATACTTCTGGATTTTACACATTCATGGAATGATGCTTGGGTTGAGAAAGATGAACAGAAGTGGTTCGTGGAGCCCTTTCTTTTTCTTTTCTGCACATTCCTTGACTTTTCTTATGTCTTATATTTACTCTCTTTCACGTAGGTACATTGCGTTGCTTTCAGTGTCAGTGGTATGCTACCTGGCAACATTTGCTTTCTCAGGGCTGCTCTTCTTCTGGTTCAATCCTTCAGGCAATGATTGTGGTCTCAATGTATTCTTCATTGTCATGACAATGATTCTTGCATTTGGGTTTGCAATCGTTGCTTTGCATCCTAAGGTAAATTCGTGATTTTCTTTTCTGTTGTTTTAGTTTTAGGAGTTTGTTGGTACTTAGAAACATAAATCAGAAAGTTTAAAAGTTGCCACGTGATGGATTGTCTTGGGAAATTTAGATCACTTTTTTTTTTTTTAGATATATGAAAGCTAAGCTAGAAAAGAAACAGATGCAGAAATCAGGTTATTTGCATATCAATCCAATGGTCAAGATTAATTGCGACCACCTGGTACTAAAGATAAATGGTCTCATTGTACACTTTTTTTTTTTGCAAGGGGTTTCTGAGCAGGTAAGCCAATAGTTGTATTAATATGAGAAACAAGTACAAAGTGCATATACAAGGGATAGAATCATAGAAGTAAGTAGCTTTTAAAATTTTTCACAGCAGGAAGTAGCTTTTAAAAAGTTTCTATGTACAAGTATCACTCAGAACTCTCAATGTGAGGGGGAAAGTTCCCATCTCTCATAGAAGGAACTACAATAAATTGAACTTCATTGTCGAACTTAGAAAAGAACCACTGAGTCTGGAAATTATGTCAGATTATGCTAGAAAATTGTCAACTCCTTAGTTAATTTAGTAACCTGTCATCAATTGGCTTGCCATTTCCTCTGATATTTTCTGCAAATAAGTACTGGTTAGGTAACTTAGAGTCCCAATGCTGTGGATGTCCGCTGCTGTGATTTTATTCCCGAAGGTAAACATCATGTGAGGTCATCAACAATAAAACATAAGAAGTTTTTTTTCAAAAAAAATAAAAATAAAAATAAGAAGTCTTCTTACAAAGCAGAACTTCCCTTCAAATCTATGCATAGGAAAAACTCCACACATACAGAGGACCTGTTCACATGGTTTGAGATTATGTGCCTGCAGATTGTGTGTCCAGAAGTTGGATTGCAGAATCCAGTCTTATAAAATGAATTTCAAATTTGGACGAGTCCCATGGTTTAGAGTTTGTTCTATCATATGCTAAACTGGATTTTTTACTGAAACCTCCAACTATTCCCTAAAGCGTTGCACATGGTCTATATTGAAATCAGTGTGTGCTCTCCCTATATCTAGTCTCGGTGCTCGTGCCATTAGACTAATTTGGCGGGACTTTTGATTTATTCGTGCCTTATATTAATCCTCTGTTTCTCTCACATCATAATTTTGCTAGATATATTTTTTGAAAGCTTTCTATATCTTGATATACATGAACCATAGTTTCCTTTCACAGGTGAATGGTAGCCTGTTTCCAGCTTCTGTAATATCTATGTACTGTGCATACTTGTGTTATACTGGTTTATCCAGTGAACCTAGAGACTATGAATGCAATGGGCTTCATAAGCATTCGAAAGCAGTTTCAACAGGAACTCTCATTATGGGAATGATTACCACTGTTCTCTCTGTTGTGTATTCGGCTGTTCGCGCTGGTTCCTCAACAACGTTTTTGTCGCCCCCATCATCTCCCAAAGCTGGTAATTGAAATCTTTTAGTAGAGTTAATGTTATCGAAATAATACTCTACTTTTGAAACATGCACGGACACAATTGCATGTATGGATATAATGTTATCTAAGTAATTCTCTGTTTCCAAAAAATCAAAATATCTCTAGTTTAGATAAGGTGCTCAAACAAAATGTACATGCCATCCAGACCATCCATTAATCTATTGTACTTTGGGATGGTTCTACATCTGCATGTGAGGAATTTATGTGTTTATATGAGTCTTCTATATGTATATGAGCATATACACGTCTAATGTGCATGTAATTCATTTAATTTGGGGGCAAGAAGCCTCTTTCAGCATTCACATTGGCATGATTGCATGTTTGCATCTAGAGCAACTATGTGTGTATGAGTATACATTTAATCCATGGTGTGTGTTTTGTGTCGTTCTGATGTATATATATGCATGAATATTTGCTAATGTACAGGAAATTCCTTTATTTTCAGGGAAGAAGCCTCTTTTCAAGAGTCTTCGAATCCATATGGGTGCAACTGTATTCTTGTATCCAGTATATGTATGTTTATTTTACCTAGACACTAACATGACTACCATGTGCAATAAGCGTCGAAAGTGTCTAGTACTTGGGCGACAAGACTCAGCAGTACAATTATTATTAGATAATAAATTATTAGTTTTTAAATGGGTATATAATAAATAGTTCGTATTTATTTATGCTTATACTTTGACTGGCACATCATGTGCGTGTGGGATTCTTTTGTTATGTGGGATTCACTTTATAAATGTGCATATGCATGTCTCTAATGTTCATCAGTTTCATTGGTTTAGGGGAAAAGAAGCCTCTGCTTGAATCGGACAATTTGGATGAGGTAGAGAAAAATAAGCAAAATGAGGCACGACCCGTCTCTTATTCTTACACATTCTTCCACTTAATCTTTGCCCTGGCAAGCATGTATTCAGCCATGCTTCTAACTGGGTGGACCAGCTTGTCAGATAGTGAGGATCTCATTGATGTCGGGTGGACCTCAGTTTGGGTGCGTATGTGCACTGAATGGGTCACGGCAGGCCTATACGTCTGGTCTCTGGTTGCCCCACTGATCCTCTCTGACCGTGAATTTTCATAAAAATCCATGTTTTGTGATTTTGTATATCTTAGGCTTTGTGGCATTCATTTGCTATAGAACATAATATCCAATGGTTGTGTAGTATTCAGTACTGTACCTAGTTTGTAATAAATATCAGATTGGTGTAGATATTGTTATTAGGAAGCGAACTTAAATTTTTTAATAACAGTGGGGTGTAGGTGACAGTTGAGTGTGTATGAGAGAGAGAGAGAGAGAGAGAGAGAGAGATCATGGGGCATCACTAGCAGAACATGATTATTTACTGGATTTTGTTCTCATGGAAATTGGAGAATTGGGAAGAGACCAAGTACAAAGCAAGCAATCAAGCAAGAAAAGAGATTGCTAACAGAATTTGAGCCCGTTGAGGGAGTCAATATATTTTAGTGAACAGAGAATGAAATTGTCACTTAGAGAAGGATATGAAAAAAAAAAATATGTTGGCTCCCGCAGGATGATATTGTACATTCAGGTAAAACCCTGTCTAGGAGTTTTAGGACCCCAAATTTTGTGTATGTTTTATCGTAAACCACGTGACCAACTTCTCAAGACACACAGAAAACAAGGGTGAAAAATCATTGACACCATCAGATGTACAGATAAAACTCTGCATAGGAGTTCTAGGAGCCCAAATTTTAGGAATATAATATCCTAAACCTGGGGACCAACTTCTAAAAATGAGAAAAAGAAAAATCACAAACACTTTCTTTGGGCTTGATGTTAACGTGTTGCCTTAAAGATAGAAAATAAACCATCCAATTTTTTGACATCTCGATCCATGTGTTTAGAAACTCGAAATTCAGTGTTTTTGTTCCTTTCAAAACGGAAAAAAGCAAAGGCTTTATGGAAAAAATTAAAGCCTTGGTTAAAAACTCATTAAAGATTATAGTTGTGGTATTGGAAAGCCTTCAAATCGATCATCATTATAATTGTAAAAAAAATATTTAAAAACCTAAAAATAACATATACAGTTTAAAAAAAAATATATATATATATATTATAACATATTATCCAGACATCCATTTTTAAGTGTATACATATCCATAAGATGATTTGTATTATTTTTTGAACTACAAAATTCATAATCAATGATGAAAACAGATTTTTGAGCCATCTTAGCGATTTCCCATGCTAAAAGTTTTTTCTAAACAAGATTTTGATACACAGCCTAGGCTTTATAGAAAGTGCATTCTTGAAATATTCTCATCTAACTCCAAAGTGGATTCCAAAATTTCATATTGAAAAAAGAGTAATGATCCTATAATACCTTCCCACATCAATGTGTGTAGGACTTTAAAAGATCATTATTAAATTTGACATATATTTCTAAAAAAATTATCTCATGAGTGTGAAATTTGATTTTTCTAGAGATCTATACCAAATTTAATGGTGATCCTTTGAGATCCTACATATGGGTGTGGGAGGGTCTCATTGGATCATTACTCCTCTCAAATAGTTATTTTTGACCGATGAAGTGTACAATATATTCCTGCAAGAGTACGCTGCAGGTGCTCATTCTAGTAATCCAAGATTCGGCAAAAAGCTTCTTGATTTAAGCTACTTAGCATAGTTTGAAATTACAGCATCCAAGCCATAAAGTCATCATCCAAGCCATAAAGTCATCCCACATTCGCAAGCAAAGCGACCCCCAAATTGAGAATACAAAAGCCAAAAGATGGGAGTTTAACCGAGGGACTAAATGCACAGCATGAACCCACAAGAGCCGCAAATCTCTTCAGCAAAAAGAAGGAACGAAACTTGTATAACATTTGCTAAAAGTTTCTCCCAAGCAGAGTACAGAGTCATCATTTGTATTCCTCAAGCGGGCAACAAATCAGGGGCCCATTCAGTAAATTCTGCAACCCAAATCAGCAATTTTGTATCTATGCTCCCCCATTAATAATTTTCCGCTATAAAGTGTCCAAAAAGTTTCACTCATCTCAAATCTAGCCAACGAAACAGGGTGGGTGATTGTTTTCAGTCATTGTGTACAACTACCATTGTAGTGTTGCTGCTAAATCTAGCAGTGCTTCCACCTGGTCTATGGTCCTCCGCTTCTCCTGTTGCTTCATTCTCATTGCGACAGATTCGGGGTCGAAGCCCTCGATGGGTTGCATTTCGCTTTGCTCTTCTTTAACCTCTTGTAGCAAGGCATCAACTTCCCTTACAAAGTCCACCCTTAATAGGACGTCATCATTATCAGGTGGCAATTCTATTCGGCCATAATGCTGTTCATCAGAAAACATAGAGATCACGATAAAAGCATGCCATTTTTCCTTTCTAATAATAAGAATGAACTACAAAAGGATTGTGTAGAAAAGACGTATAAAATATAAATTTACATGAGGAAAAAAGTTTCCACCAGAAGAATGCATTAATACCTTTTGTTAGTCTCTTTTCTTTGATAAAATTAAATTTTGTAAGCAAGCAAAACGGATTTCAGGACCACATGTGCCAAATTTCAAGATATAACATATGCTTTCCCATGACCATGATCCTGTCTGTTGTCATTGCCAATAGCTTTAGTTGTGTTGATTTGATTGCTACGAAGATGATATTTATACTAGAGACTAGAGAGTGTTGTCTAAAACCAAATGACTTTGTAGAAGCAGGAAAAACTGAGGTATTAAGTTATAACATAATTCAATATGAATCTTTTCTGATTGATACATATTTCAATATCGATTCCCACAAGTGAGGCTAACCAACTGTAATTTTTCAATGTTTTTAAGTTGTCGTTTGTTCTGTTATCTTCAAGTTTAACCCCAACAACAAATCTCTCTCTCTCTCTCTCTCTCTCATATACACACACACTCACAGATACAAAAAAATTTCTAAGCAACCCACCAATCAAATTTACAAGCACTAAACAAACAGAAAGAGGAGGGCAAACAAATAAAATAGAAATAGCAATAATTCATATCCCACAAAATAAGAGGAGATAATATGGAAAGCACTGATAACCCCTAAGCAATGCAACACTAAGAGATCATGATTTTAAACTCAAGTAGAATTTTCATACATTATTGATGTCAAATCCAGCTGGAACAAGCATGCTGAAAGGATCTTCTCTCGGGAATGTCTCGACCATCAACTTCCGACATTTCCTACGCCATTCTTCTTCATTAAACCCATCATGCATATTCAATAGCTCATTGAGCAGCCTCATTGCTGGACTAGCCTCCCTCTTCAAAATCTCAGTCTGATAACAACCTATCTTGGTCATGTAGACGATGGATGGATATAGATAGATAGACAGATATACAGATACATAGGTAGTTAAACCTTAAAGCTTATTAAAGGTCAATAAAATCAACAACACAACCTTGCTACTGATTAAACTTTAGGAGCCAAAAACAAGAATGTATCCAGAATCAATTAAGGTTTTCTAAAGACACACCTCAATCCTCCTGTACAAGAGATCGAGAGACCTAATGACGTCCTTCTCATCCTGGAGACATCACAGTAAACAAAGTCAAAAGTAGGCGTTGTCTAAGTGCAAACTGTCCACATCAATCAGAATGTGTTATAAAAGCAGGAAAATAGGAAGCCCAGTCATGTACGGGGAAAGCTAACTTGATCACTAATTGAAACATTATCATTCCTGGTTTAATCTAACAAAGGTGCATTCCTGGCATTGCAATCCTTTGCATATATAGCTTTATATCCTCTTGTACAATACCAATAATGTCACCTTCAAATAAGATGGAAACATTTGTTTTGGAAATGAAAGAAACAATTTTGTTTTTGAAAAAGGAGCCATGCTAAAGTTTGAATTAAGTTTCAATTAGTACTACATACATCTCGTCGAGCAAGATCAAGGCGATTCCATATAATCATTAAAACAAGCTCCGTAAGTTCCCCCCTCTCAGCAGCCTCTTCAATTTTCTACACATTTCAGAACACAATAGCGACAACATATCAAAAAATATATATCAAGAAGCCAATATATTGATCATTTAAATAGGAAGAAAAACTCAGCTGAGATGATCATCTCAAGGAATAAATGATATTATCATGCTGAGAATCAATAACTTAATGACAGTTAAAAAAAATTAAAAAAGAACCTTCTTTTCACCAAAAAAAAAAGGGAAAGGAAGACATGGTAATTACTGAAAATCAGATGAATACTGATGCAATCTTCCATTAAAGGTACCTCCTCAATTTCTTCTGCTGCTAATATAAAGCTGGAAACTAATTGCCTTGCTTTTCGAACTTCTTCTTCAGGGTACCCCTTCAACCGGGAGGCAATCTCACGAAACTCCTCCACCTTTCTATTCTCTTCTTCTTCCTCTTCTTCACGCATCCTTTGCAATTCTTTGGTCTTTTCACGTTGGCGCGCTTGCCACTCCTAGTCTAAGATAAAATGAAATCTCAATGTTCCATGTAAGGTTAACGTTAGCATCCAAGCAAGCCATAGGTTTTACCATGATTTATGATCTAAACATCTAGGCCACAACTTCCAAGTTCCAAGACAATAACTGCACATGATAAAGCCTAGGATCTATCATAGCAAAGAGTAACAAGCCCCAGAATATGTAACTTATCTGATCACAAATATCAGCATACCTTCAAACAGTGTTTTAAAACAAGTACAAGAGGTGGGAACTTGCAAGGGTCCTGAGTCTGAGTCAGGCAACTTGACTCAGCCGAATATGTCAAATACTAGGAATCCTAAAAAATCAACAATAAGATATTGGGAACAGGCGAGATGCTGCCGGTTCCCATTGTTTTGTTTTCATACTCGGCAGCCTGCAGAGTCCGAGTAACTCGTGCAAGTCTGAGTCGCCTTGAGTTTTTGAACACTGATTTCAAATAGAGATAATGGATGGTACCACATCTAAGACACCAAAAATATAAAAGAAATGAGAAAATATAAAGGAAAATGAAAAAAGAGTGAGAACAGGAAAGGTTACGAGATAACCATCTCTATTTATGATGCTTAACTAACCCCATTCATCATGAGTTAACACAATATATTGATTCTATTAGCTTAGCAGCAAAAAGTAACAAAGCAAGCCAACAATAGTAAGTTCATTTGAAACTCAAATGCAGACAAATATGAGTGGAATGAAGAACTTAGCAATAGAAAAGAAAGAGAAGAAGAACCAGAACGAAAGAGGGCAGCACATCACGAATAAAACTTACATCATCATAGAACTCTTTAGGAAGTCCATCCATCTCATCCTCTTCCTTGGCTTTGCATGGACCAACATTATAAACGGCCAATCTGATACTGTTCTTCAAGTCTAAATCTATTACAAATAATCCAGAACAACAGTGAATCTCAAAAACCCACTGCAACCCACTAAAAACTAAAAAGGAAGTATTTTTACATGTAAATGAACAAAACAACAAAACCCCACATAATCTCAAAGAAAAACTAGCCTGATTATTTATCAGAGCAATAATAAAAATCGAATATAGGAAAAAGCCAGAGCCAAATTCATAAACAAATATAAACCCACTAAAAATCTTGGCCCTTGCATCTAAACCAGTCAATAAAATCACAAAAAACATTAAAAAATAAAAATAAAATTAAAAAATCGTAAAACAAGAAAACCCCACAAAGAAAAAACGCTTATGTCACTGATCGGAAGTTGCTTACCTCCTGAAAAAGGAATTTTTGCACTCAAATAAATATTTGGGAGGTTGTTCCTTCTTGGGGCGAAAACAGAAGATGGGGAAAAGCTCAATCCAAGCGTAGCCATAATTGCTTCCATTCACATTTGAATCTGATAGAGGAAAGCTTCAAAAGCACACCTGCTTCATCTTTTTCCTGGAAGCGGAAAACCGATCTTTTTGCATGTCAAAAAACCCGGAAACTTCAGCGAACGCACTCCTGGAGGAACAAATTAGGCACTTAAATTAGGTACTTATTCCCTCGGCCAATGGAAGATTGGTTACACCTTTTAACAAACAAGTCTTTATATTATCTATACTACCATCAGTCTTGAGCTTTCTTTTTTAATATTTATTTACAATAAATGGATTTTCTCCCATAAGGCAAATTTACCAATTCCCCTACATTATTTTTAGTTATAGAATAAATTTCTTCATTCATAGCATTATTCCAAAAATAAGATTCATCAGAATTAATAGCTTCTTTATAATTGGAAAATTCAGGAATATCTTGACAAGCAAAATTTATAGTATTGACTAAAAGTGTCAATGCCAACAAAACTCTGATATGGTTCTAAATGATATGGTGCTCTTCTGTTCCTAGAACTTCTCATAAGTTCACTGTTATTTACATTAGTAAGTTCAATAGTATCACTCCCACTATCTATGTAGTTATCAAGGTATTCTATATTAGATTCATAAAGTTCTATGTTTTCATTTACTCCTTTGTTATTGTCGAATTCATGTATATCTATAAAAGAGAGTTTGCCTATTTCATATGTTGTTTTAAGAAATGTGCATCTCTAGATTCAACCAAAAATTTGGCCTCATTGTCATAAAACCTATAACCCCTAGAATTATCAGAGTACCTTATGAATGAGCATTTTCTAGTTTTAACCTGCAACTTAGATCTCTCATGGCTCGGGATAAGTACATGAGCATTACAACCTCAAATTTTTAAATGTTCTAATCGAGGTTTACGTCCAGTCTACAACTCATAAGGTGTTTTCTCTACAGATTTTAAGGGAACTCGGTTTAAAATATACATAGTAGTATGCGATGCTTCATCCAAAAAAATTGAAGACAAATTAGTATGACTCATCATAGATCGCACCATTTCCATAAGAGTTCGATTACGTCTTTCGGCAATACCATTTTGTTGGGGTGTGTGGGGCATGGTCTTATGATGTATTATCTTATTTTCTTTACAAAAATTATCAAACAAATTAGAATAATATTCCCCTCCTCGGTCCATTCTAAGGATTTTAATTCTTTTATCTAATTGGTTTTCAACTTCCAATTTAAATTTTTTGAACATTTCAAGTGCATCAGATTTACTACAAATTAGATAAATATAACTAAATCTCGAATAATCATCAATAAATGAAATAAAATACTCCATACCCCTATGTATTTTTACATTAAGTGTCCTACAAATATACATCAAAATTATAACAGAAGGAAATCTTACTACTGGAGAAAAAAATATCAACAAAATATTTTCCTAACATGTTCAACCACATAATCATTCTCTTTCATCATAAAAGAATAGTACTATTGAGTCAATACTGTTAAATTACTCAAGGAAGTCACCCCAAACTGTAACTCCAATTCATAATAAATATCTTTGGCATTTTTAAATTCATCAAAACTCAATAATAATTCATATTATTTTTTACTTACCTTAACAAAACCATGATTGAACGACTGTTAGAGATATCATACAATATTCATATAGATTTATTTTCTATGTGATTACTCTTGTATAAATTAGAAATAGACTTATGTGTGAACTTATTATTATGACTGCTTAATAAGTGAGAATTGAGTTCTTGACTTTGAACTACCAATCTTAATATCATTTCCATAAAACAAAGGTAGTTATATATTCCAGGGAACAATGCTTGCAGTCAATACATTTTTT
>NW_006499801.1:1300987-1322505 GCF_000471905.2 Amborella trichopoda
GATGTGAAATTTGATAGTTTGGATGTGTCACAAAGTTAAAAAAAAAAACTTTTAAAGCTTGAGCTTGGTCAATCAAATAAATGCAGCCATCCAATGTCACATCCAATGGTCAAAATTAATGTGACCACCATGTATCAAAGGTAAATGATCTCATTCTATGCTTTCTCATACTATATTTGGTATTTTAAAATCTTTATTTTTCACATCTGTATATCTCTAGGCTTGATCAATTAGAGGACTTTTCACCATCAAAACAACATTTTTCAATGGATTTTTGAAGTGTTCCTTTTCTCTACCATTTAAGGTTGCAACTTTATATGAACTTTTTTCATTTTTTTAAATGTATTTTGAGTTATGACATGTATACTATGCACCCTCGTCGGCATAGTTGGCATTTTAAAATCTTTGTTTTTCACATCTAGATCAATTAGAGGGAATTTCACCATCAAAACAACCTTTTTTAATGGGTTTTTTAGGTGTTCCTTTTCTCTACCATCTAAGGTTACAACCTTATATAAACTTTTTTCTTTTTTTTAAATGGATTTTTAGTTGTGGCATGTATACTATGCACCCTCGGGAGCATAATTTACTTCTACTTCATTGATGGTCGAGGACCTATTTAAGAGGATTTTTCGATCTAAAATTTTGTGAACCGCCTAAGAATCACTAGATGATTATTCTCAAAAGGAAAAAAATTGAAATTTGAGTTTTCTAACACTTAGATCTTGCTATTTAAAATTTCGATGGTCTCTATTTCATTTTCAGACATTGTTTTTTTTGTCAACTGCATGGAAGATTCAATTAGGGATTTTTTTTATTATTGATATTAATCTAGGAAAAATATCTCCTTATCCCCTATTTTAAACTTTTATATCTCATGAGACCTAAGAATTGAAAATATTACTTGTAAAAAAAAAGTCTTAATCTTTTCTATCTTACAACCCCCTGGACCCCTTTGACCTTAAATTTTTGACCTAAATAAATACTAAAATGACACGCTATTCAAACTCCATCTCTCTCTCTTCACTTCTCGGTTAGTTTACTAGCCAAGGGGTTTAGCTTGAACTCGAACACGAGCACACCTTCTTATGTGAGAGAGAGATGGAGTTTTAGAGAGAGTGAGAGATGCAGTTTGAGTTTTAGAGAGAGATGGAGTTTTAGAAAGAGAAAGAGATGGAGTTTGAGTTTTAGGGAGAGAGATGGAGTTTTGAGAGAGAGAGGTATGGAGTTTGGGTTTTAGAGAGAGATGGAGTTTTAGAAAGAAAGAGATGGAGTTTGAGTTTTAGGGAGACAGATGGAGTTTTGAGAGAGAGACGATGATGTGAAAGAGAGATGGAGTTTTGAAAGAGACACGATGATGTGAGAGAGAGATGGAGTTTTAAAGAAAGAGATATAGTCATTTCATAAGTTGTTGAGGTCAATAATACATAGTCAAAAAGATTTAAGGGATTAGAAGATAGAGTTGCTTACAAATAATATTTTCAATTTTTGGATCTAATGAGATATAAAAGTTAAAAATAGGGGATAATATGATATTTGCCCATTAATCTATGGGTTGAAGAGGTAACATCTCCAAATTTTGGGGTCCTTAAGATAGGTTTTATCTAAGAGAGTAAATGGGGCAGTACGCTCCCACGAGAGTATAATACCTTTTGGTTTTGAGTTCTTTAGTTAAGAAGTGTCCAAAAATTGGATAGACTCTATTGTATGACATTATTTGACTCTATTGTATGATATTATTTTTCTCAAGCAGTGTCTTGGTGTTCTAATTTCTTTTTCTTTTCCTTTGCATCCCAAATTATAGCTTGTAAGATAATTTAAGTAAATGGTTTCATTGCATACAATCATTATTTAATGTTGTAATGTTGTAGATGCCCCTCGATCAGAAGCATGACATAAAAAATTTAAGTTAAATGGAATAATAGAAAGGAAAAAGTTTATATAAGTGTGAGGCTCTAAACAATCATAAAAGGGCACACATAAAAAATTTCACTAGAAGAGGTTGTTTTGATGCCCAAATATCTTCAAGTTGATCATCTCGACCTCAAGATATATGGACATGAAAAAAAAAAAAAAAGGATTTCAAGTTTTGGAAATAGTGCATCTTCTAATGCATTTAAGATTTTCATAGATATGTTCAATCTACCATATCTTATAATTTGAGATTAAAATATATTTTAGGGCTGCCACAAGGATTTCCACTATTAAAACCATATTTCTCAATACTATTTGAAGGTGCGCTTTATTATGATTGTTTGGAACCTCGGCCCTATACAAACTGTACCCTTATATAAAGGGAAAAGTTTATATAGAGCCGAGGCTCTAAATAATCAATTTTGAGCCTACCTTAAAAAATTTACTAGAAGAAGTTGTTTTGATGCTCAAATATCCTTAAATTAATCATCTCGACGTCAAGATGCATAAATATGAAAAAAAACAAATGGATTTCAAGTTTTGAAAATAGTGTACTTTGTAACACATTTTTGGACCGTCAATTTTCAAGTTTTCATAGATCTATCGATCTACACTATTTTTAAAACTTTTAACTTTACAAATAAAGATGAAAATATATTTTAAAGCTATCATAAAGATTTTCAATATTGAAACGACATTTCTTGACACTATTTGTAGGTAGGCTCTAATTTGTTTGTGTAGAGCCTATGCACTATATAAACCGCACCCTTATATAAAAGGTGTGGTTTCTATAAAGCCGCAACCTTAAACAATTCAATTAAGACGCAGCTCTAAAATTTATCATAATATGTAATTTTGATGTAAATTTTTTTTAAGATTATCTCAAAATCTATTTTCATGTATAATTATAAAGTTTTAAACTCTAAAAATGGGTAAAATCAAGTAGATCTATAAACATATGAAAATATTAAAAATGTACGGTCTAGATAATGCGTTGTAAGATGCACTGTTTCTCGAACTCAAAATCTTTTTTTTTTATATTCACACATGTCGATGTCAATATGATCAATTAAAGGCTTTTCCAACATTAAAATTTTTTATAGATTTTTGATGTGCATCTTTAATTCTACATATTTGCTTATATAACTCAAATTAAAAATAGTACTATGGTCAAGGTACAAAATCTTTCAAGATTTGGTATCCCAATCTAGTCGTGCTTACTCTTTTTGTATTGCCAAAGTTTTCTCACCATTAAAGCTCTCTCTCTCCATCTCTCTGTATATAACTTGCTTTAACAATTCAAGCCTCACTTTCTCTCTCTAAACCATGACCCCCTCTCTTCACTCGACTTCTCGTCGCCCAAAACCCAGAAACCCACCCAACACAAACCACCACTCCCCTCCCTCTCTCTGCAAACACTCCGCGTCTGCAACTCTCCTCGACATTCTAATCCTCGTCCCTCTCCTAACCTCTCTTTTCTTTCTCATTCCCCCTTGTTTTTCTTTCCTCATCCAAATCATCTCTCTCTCACTGCCGTTCCTCACCAACAATGCCCACCTCTACTACCCATTTGCTTATTCTCTCTCCTTTCTTTCTCTCCTCTTTGCTTTGCTGGGTCTCTCCCAATTGTGCCACCGTCATTCTCGAAAATGCGGAAAACCCAATTGCAGGGGACTCAAAAAATCCATGGGATTTGATTTACTGTTGCAGAGTGAAGAAAAATTGAAGCTTTCTTCGAGGATAGATGATTTGCCATTGAAGGGTGGGGTTGAGCTTAGGGCTGAGTATGAGTTTTTGCAATTTGAGCTCAAGAAAATGGCGCCTCCTAATGGAAAAGCTGTGTTGCTTTTCAGGGCTCCTTGTGGTTGCCCTGTTTCGAAGTTGGAGGCTTTGGGACCAAAGGGAAGCCGAAGGTCATGAACTCATTGTTCTTAACCACACTTTGCAATAAAACCACGCCATGGTATACTACCCAACATGGTTCTAGTCATGTTTTTTTGATCCATTATAGCCAATATTTTTCAATAAAACAAAACCATAATTACCTTATTTTCCATTTCTTCCATATCGCTCAGGATAATTGTTTATGAGATTGTTGTAATCATTAATATTGGTTGTGGTGATGTGTTTTTCATCAGAAAGTGAAGCATTTATTCTTAAATAATTTGTTCTAAGGTGATCTTGAACTCCAATAATCAAAATGGACATATTCAATAAGAAATGTTCCTCTGTGGTGATTTTGGTGCAGTTTGATCATAATTTCTCTAACATAACAAGTCTGCATTTCCCTTTTTATGAATTTTTGGTAAATTATAGTTCATTAGGAAACAGTTGAGCACAATGGGTTCTTAACATCTCAGGATCAATATGAAAAAATAGGATAATGAACTGCAAAGCCTCTATATTTTGAGTGTTGTTTGTTGGACAAATTGATATGTTTGGTTCCCAGGTATTTAATTTGAATTGATCATGACTTATCAGTTGTATAGTTGTGGCATATTTATGCTCTGTCTTGATGCTATAATGTAGAGCTTGCTAAGTTCTTGTTTGAGAGTGCTTTGCTTGTCTTTTAATAGCTACAAAACAGTGAACATCAGGTGCTTTGAATAATTAAAATGAATGGTCCAAGAAAAGGGCACAAAATGGATGATTTTAAGGCTCGAAATTGATTTCTTTTTTGTTCTCATGATCGTGGTGGTCTTGATGACAGACCTGCAAAATTTTGTACACAAAGTCCATCTCCAAGATGGATTCGTTGACAATGAACTCCCTATAACAGGTGCGTCCCGAGACGCACCACACGCTACTCTTTAAGTAGAGGCATCTCGGATAAAATAACAAGCTCTCCGAGCCTCCTAGTAAAAAAGCTTAGATGTTTTCCATTACTAAAAATTATGTATGAGTGAATTAAAAAATAAATAAAAAATGTATGAGTGGTTTGTGGAGGTGCCAATTGCTATGGTTCTTAATGCCCACCATAACATCCTGGCATTATTAGTTCAAGGAGGCTCATAAGGACCTATTGTCTGTGCACTATAACAATTGTCTCTCTATGCTCAAAAGTATTGGGAACTCTATGAGCACTGGTCTCCTTGGCATTCCAGCTTGGTATATCACGAGAACTTTGGTTCACAGAATCATCTGTGGCTGCCTTTGTTGAATTTATTGTTCATTACCATGCTTCATGCATTTTTGTTGGGAGCATGCCCTTATGTTGGGATAATAACTTCCGGGAAAGTACATAATGGGACTGTTTACCTTTCGTAGAAATGGGTAACAGTCACCCGATCTGTTTGATGTGAAATTGGGCTACTGGGGATGTACCATTAACCGTGCTCTATGCTTGAAAAATTTTTCGTCAGACTTTGTGTGGGTTAGTGATACACCCCATCCATCTGATTTTATCTGAGGGCTTTGGGGTGTTTGTGACGCTTGTGCATGAAAGCTAACAGTCTCATTGTATACAATCCCTACTTTTATATATATATCAAGATCTCGATGCCCATGTATCTGCAGTTTCCATATAAGACCTGCAAATTCCCATCAAATTTGATTGTCTATTCCATTACTTTCATTTTTTCGTGGAGACTCTGCACTGTGAGATCTTCTTGTTGCTTAATCTTGTGACACAAATAAGACCATGGACATGTCCTTTGTCCTCCGGAATGTATATCTTGGATGTTTTGATGTATACTGGCTTAAAAATAATTCATATCTCGGATTGGATAGCTTTTGGGCATCATCTGTCATGGTCAATTTCTCAAGTTCTTATGTAATTGATTCCCAACCATCCATCACCATAAGTTTCATGGCAACACTAACCATGCAAATGTCACTGAAAAATATGCAATTTATGCCTCTCAATTTTATCTTGGAGGAGTTATACAGAAATTTCATTCTGGACACATGGAAAGACTATTGAGCTCATGAAGCAACTGTTATATATGTTGACATAAGCCCCATTGGAGTAAAAAGTTGTGTTACCCCACTAAAACACTTCATTCCCATGAAATAATTTCTGAGTCATGCTTCTGAAGTGATGAAAATTACCTGTGCCAATACTTGATTTGTACTAATGGGCAAAGGGCATTTTAACATGTGTGCATGTGCCAGAATCCTTGTGAATTTAAATGTCCATTGAGATATGTATCTATGTAATCTGCATAATAGACATATGCATATCTGTGTCACCTTAGCTGGTGTTTCCATCAGCTTTTTGTTTTGGTCCCATAGTGCTTCCCTTGTTTCAATGTCCCACTTCTCATCAGTGTGTTAGGATTAGAGTTTTCCAAGGATGTAAATGAGTCAGGTCCAGGTCGTATTGACCCCAGCCAATGCAACTCAAACCAGCAAGTCAAGGGTAGACCTCGAACCTGTCAGGTCCTTGTCAAAAACACGCATGCACACACATATATCCCTCGACATGGACTCAAACCTACTTGATTAAGTCCTGGCTGGAACAAGGACCTGCCCTCCCAGGTCCAAGGTGAGTCCGGACCTAGAACTGGACTGAGTTGATATGGCCACTAGCTCAAACCTACCGAATACCGCTGTTTGGGTACTTGGAAATATATTAGGTGACAATAGATTACAAGGAAATATGATATTTCCATTGTTTGAGTACACTTAATCCTAAGAAAATAGAAAAGGATGACCTTGATCCTTCCCTTTTTTAAGTTCCCCTTGAAAGGGGTGTCATATAAAAACAAAAATAATAAAAATAAAAATCAGTAATTAATGATAAATTACACAACACAATCATAATAAAAAATTTCACACAACATAATCCTCATAAGAGATTGCTAAAATCTCAATTGAAATAACATACCTCTTTAGTCTCTTCCAATACCTCAAAATTTTATACTGCAATTACAAACCCTTCTAGTTTACTAATCAAACTTCTTCCCATTTTTTAACTCATATCATAGAGATTTGAATTTAGTATCATAAATTTATTGTTTATTTGAAATTATATAGAGAGACATTTGAAAGGCTTCTATAAAAAATAAATAAAAATAAAGCTTATCATAATAAAATCTTGTTATTCCAATGACTTGCATGTTGAAACCAATGTCATGTTAGAAGACGTGATTCCATGAAAAAGAAGTAGGAAATGGTGTCATGATGACTGTAGAATGGTATAAGTTATTATTAGAAATTTTTTTTGGAATGGTGATGATGTTATTATTAAAAATCTTTTTAAAATGGTATGATGATGATTCTAATTCCATATTTTAGTAGAATTTTGTAACAAAAAAGAATGAAATGATAATTCTGCATTTTAATAGAATTTTGTGACAAAAAAAGAAAGAAATGATATTTTATAAGCATGTGCTAGTAAAATATTGATAATGCATTTCTTATATTTCTTCAAAACATAGCCAAATAATATCTAAACAGTAACAATCCATTTACAACAGTAACAATCCATTTACAGGTAATGTATCATGCCAATATAATATATTTTACAAACAATATATTTCTAGGTATCCAAACGGTTTCTAGGTATCCAAACGGCCCCTTAGAGAATAACCTTCCCTGTAATGTTCCCTATTTCCTTATCCAATCATAGAAGATATGTGCAAAATTAGAACCCATTCTCCTTCATTTCTGGACACCAAGAAACCCATGGTTGCCTTTGGTGCTGCCTCTTTTTTTTTGTTTGCCCCAAGGTTTTAAAACACCCCGTTTCGTTGTGGATCGGGTGCCATCGGAGGCATTTTGGATCTGCAAAAATATCGGGATCCGGCAGTGTTAGAGAACCGCATGTCATGACATCACGGATCCGACACATCATCGGTTCAAATATTTTTTTTTTGAAGTCATGTAAATATGATTTTTTTTTATATAAAATAATAGAGGCCCATATTTTTCGATTTTTAGCCACACGTCATACAACCTTGCAGTCTTGCTTCTCCATCACTGGTTCCAAACGACGAGATTGAATTATTTTTACAGTGCCTTTGGACTCCCACAATTTTCGTACTGGGACAATATTATTTGTCTCTTCTATCGGATAAGACGCTCTGAAATTGATGCAACAATATTATTCGTCTCTTCTATCGGATAAGACGCTCTGAAATTGATGCATAAAAGGTTATTGAATAAGACGCTCTTTACATGTAAGGTTGTTGAATGAGACGCTCTTTTCATGTAAGGTTGTTGAATGAGACCCTCTCTTGCCTCTTATATTTTAAGCTATTGAATAAAGGGAAAAGTTTATATAGTGCCAAGGCTCTAAACAATTCATTTAGAGCCTAACTTAAAATTTCACTAGAAGAGGTGGTTTTGAAGCCCAAATATCCTCAAATTGCATCAACATGTATGGACATGCGGAAAAAAATGGATTTTAAGTTTTGGAAATAATGTATTTTGTAACCTATTTTTGGACTGTCAATTTTCAAGATTTTCAAGTTCTCGTAGATTTGTCTATCTACACTATATTTGGAGCTTTGAACTTTATAAATAAAGATGAAAATATATTTTAAGGCAATCACAAAGATTTCCAGTATTCAAATCACATTTTTTGATACTATTTGAAGCACTATTTGAAGGGAGGCTCTAATTTGATTGTTTAGAGCAGGGTTTGAAAACTCGTCGAGTCGAGCCGGACTCTCCTGGTTCGACTCGAGAATCGTCTGCAACCGAGTTGGTTCTAGGAAAAAATCGGAAATCGCCTGTGTCCAGAGAGAACCGGGCGATTCTAAATAGTGAATGGCAAGTCTCACCGAAAAAACCTGGGTATTTTAGTAATAGAGAACCGGGCGATTCTAAATAGTGAATGGCAAGTCTCACCGAAAAAACCTGGGTATTTTAGTAATTTTTGGGTTTACACTGGGCATTTTAGTAATTTTTGGATTTACACGTGGCCGTGAGACACTAGCCATTTTAGTAATTTTGGATTTACACGTGGCCGCCTCACGGGAGCAACATGTGGCACTTAAAAAATCCTGCACACGTGGTAACTCACCTCACATGCCTGCCCCCTTGCTTTTCTACACGCGCAATGCAACATCTATTACAGAGGAATTTATAGAGAACAAAGCAACGTTCATCCTTCGATGTGGGATAATTTTCACAAAAAATCATTAAAGCAAGACGATTGAATATATATTATTATAGAAGCTAATAAAATCACATTAGGCGACGTGGCGGCGTTGGTTGACGTCTCCAATTTTTCAGTGGACGTCTAGAGTTCGAACCCCTTAAGGCGCATCATCGTTTATTTTTGTTGTAAAAAAAATAAACAAAGGCAGACAATACTTTTGTAAAAAAATAGAAGAAACAAAAAATAAAAGGCTTTTCAAGATAAAGATAAAAAAGATAATACAACATTTTTTTATTTTTCTTGTAAAAAAAATACAAGGAAATATAACAAGTATTTCTTGCAAAAAAATAAAACAAAAGGCATAAAAAAAATAAAATGTACTTTGGCAGCATCATGTTTTTATTTTTCTTGTAAAAAAAAATAAAAAGTAATACAAACAAAAACAATTGTAGTACAACATCTTCTTCTTTTGTCAAAAAAAAAAAGAAAAGATAATCAACAAGTATCATATTTTTCTTGTAAAAAAAAATAAAAGATAACACAATAAGTATTTCTTGTCAGAAAAATAAAAGGTATTTCTTAATAAAACTAAGAATAAATGGTCTAATTATATGTTTTATTTTTATAACATGATGGTTGTTAACATAAATTTAGTAATATTAATTTAAAGATAGGATTCATACAATGAGGCCATATGAAATCTCTCTTTCTACTAACAATCTCTTCCACTAATTTATTCTAGAAACCTAAAAAATTAAAGAAAATTGGTACGCATTCTAATAATTTCTACATTGATAACCAAATCTTTTATTTTATTTATTAATTTTTGTATTATAAATCATGTAGTGTACTATTTTTCTTACTGTTGTCAATAATACATTTTAAATTAGATGATATTATAAAATATTTTGGATTTGTTATTATTTATATAATAAAATAATTATAAAATATTGTTGATATATAATATTATAGTTAGTTAGGTTGTAATAATTTGGATTTTTTTAGCGGATTAGGATTTTCCGCTAATTCGAGATTTTAGTGGCCAATTTTCATCGATTTAGTCAACTCTTTATTGTAGTCCATATATGATTATATACTCAATCCATGATAATTATATGATTTCTTTTGTGTGATGCAAATTTAATGGTCAACATAAGTTCATAAAAGGAAAGAACATCTCAATATTCATAAATTGATGAAAACAATGAAAGTTAATAATGTAGTACCCCCAGTTCTTATTGGATTCCTAAAAAACAACATTTATAATGAATTTTAATATTTTTTTTGGATTTTTTTAACGCTTAATCCGAACGATTCTCCGATCCATAGAGGTTTTTGGGATGCCCGATCCGAGTCACCGATCCGTTTTTTAAACCACTGGTTTAGAGCCTAGGCTCTATACAAACTGCACCCTTGAATAAATTGCTCTTTTTTTGTCGCTATGTTGCCGTAGCTATGTTGCAAACAAGTTTTTTTTTTTTTGGAATTTTGATATCTATATATTCCATTTTTTACTATAAAAATATTTGTTTGCATTTTTTTTAATGCCATAACATTAAAATTTATAGGGGATTTTATTTTTGTTTTTAATCATATGATATGGAAGCATTTTCTAATAATTTTTTCATCATGTTTATTATAATATTATAATTAAATTATATATTGATAACTAAATTTGTATTTTATTTATTTGATTGCATTATAAATTATATAATGTATTATTTTTCTTATAGTTGTAAATGATTTTTTAAATTAGATGATATTATAAGATATTTTAGATTTGTTCTTATTTGTATATTATTTTTCTTATAGTTGTAAAAGATTTTTTAAATTAGATGACATTAGAAGATATTTTAGATTTGTTGTTATTTGTATAGTAAAATAATTATAAAATATAAACCAGCAATTTTAATTTTGGTATACAATATTACAATTAGTTAGGTTGTGATAATTTTGGATGAGTAATGTGAATCAATAAATGTTTGATATTTTGATGTGTCACTAATTTCACTTTATATAATAATTAAATTTTTTTAATCTTCTAAAATAGAAGTGTTCTCTAATAATTTTAAGTTATTTTATGCAGTATTATAACACTATATTATAATTAATAATTATACAGGCATCCAAACATGAAAACCATGTCTAAGTATTCACCTATTTTTATAAAGTAATGAATTTACATAATACACTACTCCTAATTTATTTTTAGAAACTAAAAGAACATTGTTTCTAAATAATTATAGTGATTTTTTGAAAAAAATTTGAGACGAAACTTGCTGATTCGGCCGATATTCTCCTATCGAATACGATGATTTACTTATCCGACTTGGTTTTTAGGATGGACTATCCGGATCCCCGATCTGTTTTTTAAAAACTTTAGTTTTCCCTATCTCTAATTGGGAAGCTTATTTTTTAAATCTTTTTGAAATAGCATCTTATCCATTATTGCTATACAATACTATTTATTTGCAAGAAGTTCATGTTGAATGTTTGAGGCTTCCACAATGTAGATGTATTGTGAAAATTGTCGTTGAATTTAGGGCATGAAATGTGCTTGCCTATTTTACTTGAAGGGTTTTGGTGACACATGAAACCAGAGAATAAAATAAGAAACAGTATGAATAAGGTACTCAAGAGGTGTGAATTGTACGTGGATCATGTGATTCATATGTGTGTGAATTGTACGTGGATCATGTGATTCATATGTGCATATAAGAGGTGAAATATTTAATACGTACCTACATATTTTGATTTAATTTCAATTTACTCATCGAAATGCACATGATTATATTATGAATTAGAATAGTTTGAAAAAGGGTAAATTGTTAAATTATTCAAAACTTAAAGATTCTTTAATGAATATCTCTTTTATTTTTCTTTGCTACGCCGGCTACATATTATCTAATACATTTCCTCACTACTTTCTTCTGAAATGTCTACCATTTTCTACATTGTGTTATTGAGTATGTTTTCTCATTGTGCCATACAAGTTTGGGTAGGTTATAGGTTCCAGTCAGGGTCGACTTGACCTAGCTAGACTCATATCACACATGCACACACATTACTTAAAGTCCAAGTTCAGGAACATGCTCAATGAGATAGGTCCTGGTCTGAAGGACATGGACCTAGCCAAGTGTTAGCCCGCAGTTTGGATCCGGTCCAAACTTGATCCATTTGTGGTCTAATAAAACTGTCTTGATCAAATGACCAAAACACCAGTAAATGCAAGAACAATTGGTAAGCATAGAGTCTATAGCCTCAGTAATCATTATTATAGGTTGGGTTGTTCAATATGCTGGGCCTTAATCACATTGAAAAGCCTGGCCCACTGAAAATAATGAAGTTCCCTAGTCCATGATGGGCTTTAAGGGTTGGGGCCTATGGTCCAAGACCAAGGGCAGTTATATTTTAACTTAAATAAAACCTCAAGCATAAGAAAAAGTTTTATTTATTTTCACTGCTAAAGTGGAGATAGCAGCAGTACACCCTTTGAACTGTTCACCATAATATCAATCGCACACTTCTGATGTTTTTGAAATGTAATTTTAGGGTTTTCAGAAAAATAGCTTTACATCTTCCTGAATATAACATTTATAATATTTTGAAATTTAATTTTAGGATTAATTCTTGCTTCTTCATGAATACAGCTTGGTGCAATTTAAAGTGGACTTTTGCGTGTGTGTGTGGGAGAGACTGAGAGAGATTAGAAAACATGCCATACTACATGTACCATGGTGTACAACTACTACATGTACCCTCCGACGTTCGTTCTTTGGGGCGAGTGGCTGAGGTTAACCATTCCTTTGCCAGTGTTCACCCAGTCAAGGGATCAGTTCATCTTCACCATCCATCATCACGTACAGGCAGTGCGGACAGCACGCGTATGCATCCCACTCTCCAATACTTAACAAATCGGCGATTCAGATCCACTCAAATCGAACTGAAATCAGCAAGTAGCTGGTCCCGTTTTATCTCCAATGTGGGACTCGGCCAAATAGACCTAAAATTGTACATTCAAGTGTTTTTTTATTTATTATAAAACCCTTACGAAAAAAAAAAAGGATTTAAGGTTCCTGTACTTTGTTGAAGCATTCTATGTTCTGTTTACATTTTTTTTATTTTTTTTCTTTTGTATTTTGAAATTTTCCACTTAACTGAGTTCCTAACTTAGCTGGCTCGAATCTAAAAAGAGTGAAGTGGTCGGTGAGTTGTTCGACACATAAGTCAGATTTTGAGACATTGATGATGAATGATAGTCATATAAGGTGAAGATAGGGGTAATATATGTAAAGAATGTACATTTTTTTATGATGTAGAAATATGACGTCATAAATACAGGCTGTGTGTTAGGTCAAGTGTTGTCTTTAATTGGACCACGTGTTTTGGCCCTGCTTTTCTGGTTTGGTGACGTCATGGACATGGACAATCGCCGTTTTGACCACGGAGTGGATTGCACGCTCCAATGGACGGTGTTGTGGTGGTAATTAATGAAAAAGTTTATATAAAGATGCTACTTTATAACGTACAAATACGGTTGACCTTAAAAAATCCATGAAAAAAAATAGTTTTAATATTGACAAATCTATTGATTGATCATCCAGATGTATGATCATAAATAATACATTTTACAATATATTATAATCTACACCATCCATTTTCAAGATTTTCATATTTATAAATTTACCTGATTTAAACTATTTTTTAAATTTAAAATTTTATAATTAGATATTAAAATAAATTTTGACATAATCCTAATAACATTTTACATCAAAACTATATACCATGATAAAATTTGAAGGTGCACCTTGCCTCTACACCTACGGAGGCACTGCACCCAATTAGTAATTAAGCTTTAGAAATTTGTTTAAAGTTTTATTGGAAAATTAGGAGCTTAAAAAGCCAGATAATTTTTGGTCCCATAAGGCTTAAAAATCTATTTGTTATCATTAGCTATGAAATTCTAAATTTAAAAAATGGGATAGATCGAGCGTTTATGTAAGTAGTTGAAAATCGTGTAAATAGACATTCCAAATAATTTGCTACAAAATGAACTATCTTAAAGGCTTGAAATTCGTTTTTTTTCTCACATCTACACATATCGAGGTCGAAATGATCAATTGAAAGGTTCCAAAATGCTCTCTTCAAAAAGATTTGTGTGGTACATTTTAATTAAATAATATAAGGTTGCAATCTTATATAAACTTTTCCCTAATCTATACCTCCCATCTTATTTGAAACATGTAGATTTGACATTGTATTAATTTTTGGGAAAGGTTTCTATTCTTCCCCTACAGCATAGAAGTTCTATCCTCCGCTACCATCCAGCCATCCAATTTTGATCAAGAGAGCCACTCACCGTTTGATCTTAAACTCGACGTCTCAAAGTATTTTATTTTTAATTTTTTTTATACAAATTGTATGAATATAAAATTTGGTACGTGCCATCTTCTCATTGGGGCACACCTATAAAAAATATTAAAAATAATTTTTCAATAAAATATAATGACCAAAATACCCCTTGAATATTTCAGGGGTATTTTGATCATTTATTTTATTGAAATTTTTTTTATATATTTTTCACTAGTGCGAGTTTAATAGAGGAATGTACATCCAAAATTTGGTGTCAAAATAGTTTATAGAAAAAAAATAAAAATAAAATAGTGTAGAGACGTGACATTATGATTGGATCTTAGCCCTCCATTCAGAATGGACGGTTGGATAAGGGAGATGATAGAACTTCTATTATGTATGGGAAGCATAGAAAGCTTGCCCTTAATTTTTTATATTGCCTTCGTGTCAAATATATATTGTTCAACTAAAATGAATAGTGCAAAACATGGCAACAATAAAATTGCATCCTTATAAAACCACACCCATTTTGTAAAGATGCGGCTTTATTCAGCTGCATCTCAAGTTCAGGATGAACATGCAGTGCTTGTGTTAGAAAACCTGCAAATTGACCGTCTCCATCTCAACAATCAATCATATAGAAAAAAGAAAGAAAGAGACTTCATCTCATAAATGGTCCATCTTGGAAATCTTCTATTACTAACCTTTATATATGCAGCTAAATTTGTAATATTTTTGGAGCTTCACATTCCATATTCATGTTTAGAAATAAGTTTGCTTTAGAAATAAGTTTGCATGTCGGTCTTATGGCCTTAAAATTACATTTCAAGCCAAAGTTCATAAAGCCGCCACTTTACCAAAACTTTGTATTTATTTAAATTTTTATAATTCTTGTTTTAAGGAAGGAAGCTTGTACTAATGAAGTTTCAAAGAAAAATGCACTTAAATTAAGCTTACAATATAACAGAAAGTCAGCATATTCATGTACGTTAAAGGGTTCATGTGAAAGAAGCTACAAAACTTTGAAAAACGATTGAAGTGCGAAGTAAGTGGAAATGTGAATAAATTATATAGGAGGTAATTTAGTAAAAAAGAAAGAAAATGTAGAGAAGAAACATTAAATTTTTATTTCTTCTATGTTGTTTAAATTTCATCATTCTTTGTGATTTAAGTTTTTTTCACAAAAATTCCCCCAAAAAAACACAATCCTAGTGGCTATGAAATACTAGCACATATAGGTTATTGATTTTTTAATACTCTCCCCATGCATGAAAATAAATCGGAATGGATGAAGTTTCTATAAGGCCTACGTTTTATGAAAAATAAAATAAAGCCTCATCTCAAATCTTCGCCCGAAAAGTACTTTCGGCAATGGAAGTCGCCGTGATGGATCTAAAATCAATTCCCAACACCAACAGTGAAATTTGATATTAAAAAAATGATATAGATCATACAAATCTATGAACACTTATTTTTAGGGTGAAATAGACGGCTAGATAATTTATTACAATATACACAACGTTAACGCTTAAATCCTAATTTTTTCACAAACATAATGTTCAAGCCAAAATGATCGATGTAAAGGTTTTGCAATACTTGAAGTGTAATTTTCGATGAATTATTATTATTGTTATTATTATTTTTACAAGATTACTTTAAATTTATTTATCAATCAAGAATTACAACCATTCAAAAAGGAAAAACATCCAAAATAATCAAGTTATGCATAGCCTTCCCTCCTTTTGCCTAGCCATCAGCAATGTCATTTGCCTATACATATGCTGAAAAAAGACTTGGAAAACCTCACACATATCCATTATATTAAATATAGCCATTTCCTCATCAAACTTCATGGTGACCTGGATATCTTATTGCATCAATTTATCACGTTCAATGAATCCCCTTCAATAATTCATAATAAATTTTGATGAATTATGAGGTGGGAATTTACTTATTTTAATAAAGTTGCAGTTCTATCAATAATTTTCCAATTAGAAAAGCAAAGATTATAAGTACTACAACTGCCTATGTAGAATAAAGTTGAAGTGTTTTCTGCTATTTATTTTAGTTGAATGACAAAATTTAAATATGTTTTAAATAATTTTAAAGTTCGACATAGATTTGTAGTTAATATAAATCTATATTGTTCAACTAAAAGTGAGATATACATTAATGCATCTTTACATGTTTTATGAATAAAGGTGGTGTTTTATAACAACTTCTTTCTCTTTTAATAATCATTTTTCTTTTACTTATGTCTTTAAATGTTCTAATCTTGGGTTCGAACCCAGGACTCATGAGTCATGATTGACACAGGGCTCCATGGCAAAAAGTGCACTAATGGAATCCCAGGCCTTCACGCCTTCACATATAATAACAAAAGGTCAGTTTCTATTTTAATGGTGAACACTGAATGCTCCTTCCTTTATTCTTGTTACCCCATTTACCTTGCTTTTTTGTCTAAGTCCTAAGGTAGGAAACTAGGAATAGAGAGAGAAACATACTAACAAATCCGCACGTGTCATAGTGCTACTAGACTGGCTTTTTAAAGTCCATCTGTTGTGTTGGACCGACATCATTTTAAAATGTATCGGTCTATACACAATGTGCATAACCGGTAAATTTAAAATAAAGCTAGTCCGACTCATATTGTGTGCAACTGATTTGATTTTTGTCTTTAAAAAAATGTGTTCTGTAAAAGGTCGAATTTTATCTCAAAAAAAAAATACTTTTTTACTTAGGGGATAGATACAAAAATAAAGAGTTTTGAAATTAATAGTATGGTTTACAAAATAGTTGGGGGGATCATGCCTAGAAAATAAAGTCAAAGGAATTTTTATAATTTTCCCTTTTTTCCTTGTCGTTACGGGGAGAGAAAGAGAGAGTCACTACAATGGAAAGAAGGAACGCATGGGGTTGTCAATGGGTAAACCTCAATTGGGTCCAATCAAGTCCAAGTCAATTGGATCCAGACTTGAATGGGTGGATCAGTTTAGGGCATGTTGAGAACTATATATATGAAATGTGATTTATTTAGGTCAAGTTGAACCAACCCAATTATTGCCCAGGTAAAGAGAGAGCTATTAGAAAAGGGGCTGGGTCATGGTGGTAGCACCCCATACATAGTTACTATGTAGTGGTTTTCAATCCTACTGACATCGTCCATCGACACCTTATAAAAAAGCTAACTCTATGAAAAAATAGGTAAGGGACTCTCTTCCCCATTGAATTACCAAACAAGAAAAAGGTGAGAGAGCCACTAAAATGGAAAATAAGAGCGAGAATAAGATCAAGTAGAATGCACAATAAAGAGAGACATGAGAGAGAGAATAAGATTCCTAGGGGTGAAATAGATAGCAAGAGAGAGATTTATCAATTTGTGAAACTCCATCAATTGGGAAACATAAGGGAATTATTTTATTATTTGGCAAAGAAGCAACATTAATGATTCGTTAGTGGTTGGTAACTTACCATCCTCAAGATTAAGCATCATTCATGCTCTTGTCCCCTATCAAAGCGTTACAAATATTTATGACACCAACTTTTTCTTTAAAAAATGCCATATTCGAGAAAAGAGAAAATGTTTGTATTTTACTTTCATAAAGTTGCTGAATAAATTTGATTATGCACTCAGTAAAAGATTTTCAATACTATTATTTAGATCAATTATTTATACTTTTGAGTTGCTTGCTCCTTTTTCTTTTATAAAAGTAAATGACATGGAAATAATACAATGGAATAATCTTGTGGCAGCATAGTGTCCATTAACTCCCGCAAGCAAAACGCAAGATAAGAGTAATTTTAGGATGTCAAAGTTTGGGGATCCAACCATTCCAACTATATTGTACCTCTATATATATTAGAAAAAAAACAATATCAAGACTGGATGGAGACCGGCCTATTTTTGAAGGGCAAGATCTAAACGTCATCATCATTACCATCATCAGAACCTTTTTCCAACTATTTGATGGAATGAATCTTGAACTGTCATTCTGCCATATCAAAGGTTATATCCTAAATGAGGCCATAAGTCTATATATCTTTTTTCACTACTTCCAACCATGTCATTTTGAGCCACTCATTAATTTTTTTTAGCCTTCTACTTGAACCAACTTACCCTTCCTAATAGATGTTGTACTAGGTCTGTGATGCACATGCCCAGCTCATCTATGTTCTACATTCTATCATCCTATCGCTTATTAGAACTACACCTAACTTCTCCCAAACGTATTCATTTCGAATTCGATCCCTTTTTGTTTGGCTACTTATCCATCTCAACATCCTCATACTGAAGGTCAAACAAACTTAAAATAAAAAAAGTATGCAATGAGACCATTTATCTTTAGTACAAAGGTGGTCACAATTAATCTTAACCATTAAATATGAAATTTGATGGCTATATTTATTCTATTGAATAAGTTTAAACTTCAAAAAGAATTTTCTCGAACTTTGTGACATACTCAAATTATCATATTTCATATCAGACATTGTAAGTAATTGTGATCTCCTTGTATCAAAGGTAAATGATCTCATTGTGTACAATCCTTCAAAATAATCATCTAGTAATTTGCAAACTCAAAATTCATGTTTTTTTTTTGTTTTTTTTTTCAAATATTCATCTAATGATTCTTAGGTGGTCCAAAATATTCAGACTAAAGAAATCCTTCGGAGTAGGTCTTTTAACTAAGGAAGTAAACACAACACAATATAAGTGCTCTAGCCCAAAACACAAAACAAAGGCGACTAAAGTAGACATGCCGATGATATCATCAGCCAACCTAGTCTAAAGTGAAAACTGAGTTTAGTCAATTATTATTAAAAATTAATAGTTGACAAGTTTTGGCGGTTAATTAAGCAGCGGGTAATGAGCAACTATAGCCAACAACTTTTTTTTTTTATATATTCATATTTTCAATTTATTTTATATTTTTTTAAATTGATTCAAAGTGATATATAGCCGTACTAACCTTAATTCGACTAGGCCCATAAGCAATTCAATTCCAGATCCGATTCTAATAAGATTGCACCAAAATGCCACAAAACGAAAGCGTTTTATCATTAACATTGTCCCGAGATAGAGAGAAATGAAAGTGAATGGCAGATAGAATTGGGGTAGAAATAATTAATGGAATTGTATACTATGAGATCGTTTTACTCTTAGTCATTAGATGTCAAATTGGATGACTTGAGGTATATCTTACAGTTTAAGAAATTTTGTTTTGAACTTTACATCCAGTGGAAAAGGGGCTAGAGTTGTGGTGGTAGTATTTCCATACTTTAGTCACTATGTTATAATTTCTATTCCTACTAACAGCACCCCACTATCACCTTCAAAATTTAACTTCCAAACTATTTGAAAAAATGGGTAGAAGTATGTCTTCCCTATTGAATTACCCCCAAAAAAAAAAAAGGCTTTTCTATAACCAAACCACTAACACTTACAACCATCCAACTCAAAATCTAATGGATGGAGTGGTTGGACCTCCTAATACTAAAAGCAAATGGTCTCTTTGTATACTCTTTTTTATAACCAAACTACTAAAGCTAGAGAGAAAATATGATGTGGTTTCTATACGGTTGCAACAATAAACAATTCAATTAAGGTGCACCTTCAAAATTTATCATAACATGTAGTTTTGATGTAAACAATTCTCAAGATTATCTGAAAATCTATTTTAATATCTAATTATAAAACTTTTAAACTCCAAAATCAGGTAGATCTACAAACATATGTAAATCTTGAAAATGGACGATATCTTTGTAGACAATTTCATTTTTGGAACTCAATATCTCTTTTTTTTGTTTTTTCATATTCATACATCTCCGTGTCGAGATAATCAAAACAACATTTTTCGATAGATTTTTGAAGTGCATCTTTAATTCTAGATTTTAATATTGAAACCTTATATAAATTTTTTCCATCAAAATATATACCTGCTTGGTTATATAGAGAGAAATGAAGAAAGGGAGAGATATGGAGAGAGAGAAAGAGAGAGAGGTTCACATCAATGGAAGATAGAATCCTCTAAGTGGGGCAAGAAGTAAACCACTCAAGTTTTAAGGATACATCACATAGACGTAGAAAGATAGAGGAGAGAGAAAGAAAGAGTGCATATAGGATAGAGCATGTGGGGATGAGGAAAGCCACCTTCTAATCCCTTCGATGCATCAATCCCAATCCCAATCTCAATGAAAAATAAAGGAAGATGGCGATCCAAGAGAATGGGGAAATGAAAGTTTAGAGAGGGAAAGAGAGATGTTTGCAAGCCATCACATAGCGATGCGTTCAACCGCTGAACCACCCTCTCTCGTCACTCAAGCGCATCAGCAGAGACCCCATAGCCATGCCAATGGGATTCGAGCTCACACTGTTCTCCTCGTTATTCTTCCCACCATTTCTCTCTCTCTCATCGTCGCACTCCTCCTGATTTTGGTGCTCATTTACAGGCCGAGGTCTTCATCCAACAGAGCTGAAAAGCTCGCAGGAAATGCTTACGTGCCTAAGAATCTAAGTGCTCCCTCTGTCACATCTAGCCCCGGTGCCCTCTCCTCTCTCTCTCATCTGCATCTCTGTTTATTCACAATTCTCTCTCTCTCTACTGTGCATCTGTGTTAATTCACAGCTCTCTCTCTCTAGTCTGCATCTTTGTTTCTTTTTTCATATTATGTGCTACTGGGTGCTCTGTCTCTCTCTCTCTCTCTCTCTCTAGAAATGTCCGTTTCTCATTGGAAAAAAAAAGAAATTATGGTCTACCATGGTTTTCTGTGAATTGCCCTTTCTTTCTCTAGAGTGTCTATTACTCCTATGGATTCACAATGGTTTTCTGACTTGATGGGTGTTCATAAATATTGTCGTTCATTTTCTCTTTCTATGTTTTAAATTGTACTTATAGTTTCTGTCTAGCTTTGCTGGCTCATTTTTGGTCTCCATATTTTGTTGGTTCTTTAGGTGATGTGAGGAAATGTGGTTATATTGCGAGGCCCCCCTCTAAATTTAGAGGAGGAGGTCAGGTATTCACATATAGAGAGCTTGAATTGGCCACTGATAAATTTAGTGAAGAAAATGTGATTGGAAATGGTGGATTTGGGGTGGTGTATAGAGGGGTCTTGACTGATGGCACCCAAGCTGCCATCAAGCGCTTGAACAGGGATGGAAAGCAAGGAGACAGGGATTTTAGGGTCGAGGTACCCCTCTCTCTCTCTC
>NW_006499801.1:1324063-1345460 GCF_000471905.2 Amborella trichopoda
CTCCTCCTCTCTCTCTCTCTCTCTCTCTCTTTGAAAATCATGCCAAGTTGACAATTCTCTCTGTGCAGTTGGAAATAGATACATGTAGTTAACAACTCTCCATCTCTCTACAGTTGAAAATCTCTCTCTCATGTATCCACAAATTTGACCCTCTCTCTTAGATCCACACATTTGGCCATCTCTCTCTATGAAAGGAGCTTGGCATAGGGAAGCTTTTGTCCATTGAGTTTTGAGAGAGGATTTTCTCAAACTTGACACTCTTCCCCGTGAATGTAGAGGTGGCAATGGACCCATCAGATCCGGGACCCAACAACCGATCTCAGGTCCGGATATGGGTCCAAATTTTGGATCCGAAAGGTCAGGTCTGGGTTTGGGTCCAGCCGAACCTGACCCGAATAATGTGGGTACTATAGGGTATTCATATACGTTGCCAATTCGTTTATTTCTCAAGAATTCTCAGTTATTACATACAACAAAAAAAAGAAAGAAAAAGGAGGGGGAGGTGGAGGTGGAGGGGGAGGTGGAGGTGGAGGGGGATGGCAATGGATCCGACCAGACCCGGGATCCGATGGGTAGATCCCACCTCTGGTCCGAATATGGACCCGATTGGTTGCCACCCCTACATGAATGGGGCCTTATGTTTCCATGAAAAGCCGTGCACTTTTCAAAAAATTGCATGCTACTCAGTACATCACGTGAATCTACTTCACTTCCACTAGCGAGTAGCAAACATCTTCCTTTTTCTTCACCTCCTCATCCATCACCTCTGCCTAGAACCTGTTCTCATCTTTGGCAACTCCTGACTAACTCTGCTTAAACCCTGTCCTCAAATTTAATATTTTTATCAATATAATGTACTTGGCCTTCACAAGTTACCAAAAAGTGAAGTTCAAAAAATGGTGACAGAGGAACGGAATTGCGATGGCCCATTCTTGTTTACGATGGTAACGGGCGCTATAAACGAAAAAATGATGGGTGGGGTTAAATAGAAAAATGGGTTTAAGATTCATGAAATAAACGTGAAAAAATTTTATTTTAGCTGCCAATCTATTCCAACCCTCCTTTTAAAAAATAAAAAATAAAACAATAGGAAAAAAGCCTTATAACAATGGCAAGATGTTGCCAAAATTATATTCTTTTTTCTTAGTTTTTCTAAAAAATCTGTATTCCTGATAAAGGCCTTTCTCTTTGTTATTTCCACTACAAATGCCCCACCATGATAAATTTTTCAAAACACACCAAAAATATCAACTATTGAACACTACTAACAAATATTCCAACTCATGATCATCCATATTCTTACGGAATTTTTTAAATAAATAAAAATTAGTAAAATGTTAAATATATCTTTAAGGTGTATTTTGATCAATTTTCTTATTTTATTATAAAAAATAAAAACCCATTATAAGAGCATTTTAGCATTTACAGAAGGATGTGGTTTGCATAAGGATGCAACCTTAAACAATCACATTAAAGTGCACCTCAAACTCTATCGTGAGATGGAATTGTGATGTCAAAATTCTTTGGATGGTTTTAGAATCTATTTTTATCTCTAATTATAAAATTCTAAACTCTAGAAGTGGCTCAAATCATGCATATGTATAAATACATGAAAATCTTGAAAATGAACAGTCAAGATAATAACATATAAAAGTAATACTATTTTAGGATGATCATCTCGAAATCTATCAATGTCTATATATCTTGATTTCGAGATGATCAATTTGATGTTTCTCCAACATGAAAACAAACTTTTTCATAGATTTTAGAGGTCCACCTTAATTCTACATTTTAAGGTGTCAACCTTATATAAACTCTTTCCTTTACATAATGGGATTATAATAGCGGCTGTTATTTTGTGCACAGACCGTTCTTTATTCCCCTACGCATTCAACAACAGCCAGGGACCAGTTCCTCTATAACGGCCGTCATTTTAGGTATAGATATCATTTTTTGACCGAAATGACCATTTCCCGCTTTTCAGGTGGACTTACTAAGTCGACTGCAATCACCGTACCTGGTTCAGTTGATCGGATATTGTGCTGACGCCAACCACCGAATTCTGGTTTTTGAATTGATGTCCAACGGTAATTTGAGAGAGCACTTGAATTCCAACGGTCAAGAAGGGAGTCCTGCTTATTTAGATTGGGGCACTAGGCTAAGGATAGCCCTTGATGGGGCCAAGGGCCTTGAATACTTGCATGAGAAGTCCACCCCTGTTATACATAGGGATTTCAAGACCACCAATATCCTTTTGGACCATGACTATAGGGGGAAGATCTCTGATTTTGGCTTGGCAAAGTTTGGGTCCCAGAAGCCCAATGGCCTCGTCTCGACTCGTGTGCTCGGCACCACCGGATATGTTGCCCCAGAGTGAGTTGCTAAGTGCTTGATTTTGGGGCATGCACACACACAAAAGTGATGCTTTGATTTGAATGGTGCATGTGCCATGCAACATGGACATAGTTTTCCATTGATTTTGGGGTATCCATACTGCATCCAAATCTAACACTTTGAAAACTTACGCACTTCCTTTTGACATTTCTAGATGAAATATCACTATAAAAGTGCTCAATTATCACTTAAAATCGCACTTCTCCCTTATCTATGATGTTCAAACATGTTGTGTCACAAAGGCTAATTTTGAGATCGGTGTTTTCGGTCCTCACATCAGTGTTAACCGCTGATGCCATTGCACCACAATGTCTGTATGTTCATGAATGAGCAGAACCAAAGTCTCTTTAAGGGTACCAGTTTCCTTTCGAGTTATAGGGGTATTTTCGTTATTTTGGATATTGTCAAGCATTGCTTGTTTATTTTAGAGATTGGGATGTCTTATTTATTTGAACATAGCATAAAGGGCCACATACTATAACCTAACAAACTCCAAGAAACCATAATCCATGGGTTAACATCATTCAATAAAACAGGGGAACAGCAATCGAGAGAGTGGGGTCCACCTCCCAAACTGTGAACTGCAGTTCTCCATTGCTACGTTAGTTTATGGAATGCTCTTCCCATATTTCACACCTTAAGTGTATGAGACACAGCTAAGCATGGGGTTTGATTGGTTAAGGTGCTGACTATTGCAATATTATGTCTCAGGTCCAAAGCCTACTGTCGAACTATGAGATATAGCTAACAAAAATTGAGTGCTGTAGGTATGCGATGACTGGAAAATTGACGACAAAATCAGATGTTTATAGCTTTGGAGTGGTTCTTTTGGAGCTCATAACTGGGAGGGTCCCAGTTGATATGAAGAGGCCAGCTGATGAGAGTGTGTTGGTTTCATGGGTATGCAAATTACAATTACTTCTAATTTTACAATGTAATATAACATGTCAATTATAGATCTTCAAAAGCAAAAAAAAATATCTTCCTAACTCAAAAGTGATCAGTAGACTCACAGGATCAATCATGTGCTGTTGTAACAGGCTCTCCCTAAGCTGACCAACAGAGAGAAGGTGCAGGAAATGGTGGACCCTGTTCTTGAAGGACAGTATTCATACAAAGAGCTAATACAGGTGACTACCCTTACTCCAACAAACTGAAAATAAGGAGAATAGAACATAAATGTCAAAAATATATCTACATATGCGAGCATTTGTCAATGGAAATACCCCTGGTTCTTTCTCGAGTACTTTATTTTACATCTATTTTTCTTACCGAACAGTATACAACAAGACCCTTCGTCACTAAAAGGTAATAGTTTCACTATATATGACTTTTCTTATTCTTGCTATGTCACTGTGCCCCATAATATGTTTTAAATGAAGGCATGAATGTAGACATGCATACATTTAGGCATATGTGGAGGTAATTAGGCATTCTCGTGGTATTTGTAAATGTATGTACAGATGTATGTATGTGTGTGTATCCATATAGCGATATATGTTGGAAGTGTGGATGGAGCCACTCGCCATACTCATGAGTATACATACATGCATGGGTGGAGTTGCAGATAGCAGCCATTGCAGCCATGTGTGTGCAATCGGAAGCTGATTACCGACCATTGATGACCGATGTGGTGCAATCCCTCATTCCTCTTGTCAAGCAGAAAGCTTCTGCCCTCATTGCCACCACTCCAAAACTTGGGCACCAAATAGTCACCCTCAAGTCCTCTTCCATTGATAGCGAGAGCAGTGGCACTAATAGCCCCCACTTCTAGGGCTTTTTTTTTTCCCTTTGAGAGAGAGAGGAGAGATTGTACAGATCTTGTTCCTGAAAAGAGTGCTGTAATTCTTATTTTCCATGTTATATGAAACTTATGGTGCTTCAATCATCTCTTTTTTTAGTTGGTCTTACTATCCTGATGTCCTCAACCGAAATTTATCATTTGATTTGTAAGAATTTTCATGGTTTATTTATGTACAAAATCTTTTCCTTCGCAGCAAATATCTACAAATTTCAGTGGTTCTGTGTATGCATCGCAAGACTTGGGCCATGGCATGGACCATTGATAAGCCTAAGAAGCACTGGTTCACGGCATGAGAATTTTGCCACTAAGAAAAGGTAAGAATGACAAGTTTAGGAGATGACGCACTTCTTAACATGGAAGAAAACTGTTAAGAGATGAACGAGTGAGACAAAGCAAAACCAGCAAGCTATAAATAAAATAGAAATGATGAATGTACTACAAACCCATTTTGACTGGTATAGGCAAAGAATGGTTCAACACCTCGCTCTCAAACAGCTGAACTCTGTCTGGCCAACTCATCCGATGCCATGCTTATGCCTTCGATTTCTTGATGCATTCTATCACCGGCCATAAATTCACGAACCGTTCCATTGACTTCGATCAAACTACACCCTGGTGTTGTCCTAATTCGTCTCTTTCTCATGAATTTTCTCACTCCTCTTGCATCTTCAGCCATACTAGACGCGGCATAGAGGTTAGAGAGGAGCACATAACGCCCCCCACCATGATCATTAAACTCCATGAGCTTTTTTCCCACTCTCTCTCCCATCTCAAAATTCCCATGAATCCTACATGCCCCTAAAAGGGCACCATACATGACATGATCTGGTTCCATAGGCATCGAATCCATGAGCCTCTTGGCCTCCTCTAACAAACCAGCTCGACCTAAGAGATGTACCATACATGTATAATGATCAAGCTCAGGCTCAATCTGATACTCACTAATCATGGAATCAAAGCATTCCCATCCCTTCTCAACCCAACCCATATGGCTGCATGCACATAGAACAGCAACAAAGGTCACACTATCAGGGGTGATTCCATCTCTCTTCATCTGCTCGAAGGTTTTGAGGGCATCTGTGCCATGACCATGCATGGCCATGCCAAGCACCATTGAAGTGTATGAAAAGACAGTCTTTTGGGGCATTTGGCGGAAGATTTGAATCGCGTTTTCGACGTCGCCACATTTTGAATACATATCAATGAGAGCTGTTTCGAGAATTGGATCGAGCTTGAGATTGTGTTTGTGAATATAAGAGTGAGCCCATCTACCTTCATCAAGAGCTCCTAGCTGAGCACAAGAAGAGAGCACACTAACCATAGTTGCATGGTTAGGCTTCAATTTTGATACTTGCATTTCTTGAAACAAGGATAAGGCCTCTTTGGGCCTTCCACTATGAGAATATGCAGACATCATGGTGGCCCAAGATATAGAGTTTCTCTCATTACATTCATCGAAAAGCTTCCTCGCCTTCTCTATCTGATCAAAACTAGCATACCCTTTAATCATACAATTCCAAGATACAACATTTTTTTCAGGCATTTGATCAAATAACTGGCCTGCAATAATAATTTTGCCATTTCGAATGTACCCATCTATCATCGAATTCCATGAAACAACATCTAAAAATTCAGGAAATTCATTGAACAAGCAACTTGAACTTTCTAATTCACCATTAATGGAATACATAGATATTAAAGAATTGCGAATATAAATATCAGTTTGGAACCCAAACTTGAAGGTTTGACAGTGAGCTTGCCTACCCAAATTCAAAACCAATTCAGAATTCACTGCACAAGCTTGTACTAGAAATGTGAAGGTGAAATTATTGGGAGAAAACCCAGTGTGTAGAAGTTGGATATAGAAGATGAAGGCCTTTTGCGTGGTTTTACCTTGAGCAAAGCCTCTGATCATGGAGTTGCAGAGAAAGAGATTTTCTTTGTTGTTGGATTTGCATAATTTGGAGAAAGCCATCGATGCATAGTCCATATCGCCTGGTTCTTGGCGAGAAGAGATTAAGATTATGGGGCGAGCTATTGCAGGGTGATGGGCTAGGCCATGGGTTATGAGGTGGGCGTGGGCTTGCTTGAGCTGGGCTGAGGTTAAACATTTTTGGAGGAGTGATATGGCGATGTGCTTTGGGTTTCCACCGATCATTAGAGAGACAGATTCATGGGATGCGTCTTTATAGAAGCAGGGACTCAAATTTGCAGAGAGAAGGTTGTTAATATGGGATGGCACTGAGCATCATACTGTACTTGGAAGATGACAAGGGTAGTTTAGTCATATAAAAATTAAAGGAAACCAATTCGTTTACTTCACGCATCACAGAACGGATCTTTGCTAGACGGTTTCAAATGTATGACTAAAATACCCCTTGTTTTCTCCCCAACTCTCATCTCTCTCTCTCGAAATTCAACTGAAATACTCCCTCCCATCTCTCTGAAGAAATCGTGTACTCATGAAAAATGCCACAAGACGCATTTCTCTCCTCAGAGCCTTCACACTATTTCACCAAAAAACCAGACTAATTTCATCGATTTCTCACATTGAGACCACCATGAAACTCTGCAAAAACAAGGCCCAAATCACCCAAACCCATGCCCAATTCATCACAAATGGTCTTGCAAATGATCCTTTTGCACTGAGCAAGTTCATAGAACACTGTGCTTTCTCCATTTGTAACGCACTCCAATACGCCTTTCTGATTTTCTCTCACATCCCACAACCTGACACTTACACCTTCAACACCATCATCAAAGCCTATCTTCACCATAACCTCCCCTCTTCCTCTCTCTACCTTTTCTCTGACATACCCAAGAAAACCCCAATTAAATTCGATAAGTTCACGTTTGTGTACCCCATTAAAGCTTGTTCAATTCTCCAAGCAATCCAAGAAGGTAAACAAATGCATTCAGTTGTTATTAAATCAAACTTTGATTCAAACCCATTTGTTTATAACGGTCTAATTCATATGTATGCTAAATTCAGTGATATTGAGGGTTCTCGTAGGCTTTTTGATTTGGGTTTTGCTCTTAATTTTGTTTCATGGAATATAATGATTGTTGCGTATGTGAGATTGGGCCTTTCTGAGGAGGCACGAGAATTGTTTCATGAAATGCCTGAAAGAGATTGTGTTTCTTGGACAACCATGATCATGGGTTGTGTACAAACTGATCGTTACAGTGATGCATTGGCCTTGTTCAACCAAATGAGGGTTGTTTGTGTCACACCGAATGAGGTCACTCTCTCTAGCATAGTCTCAGCTTTCTCTCACCTCCAAAAAGCCAGAGAAGGCAGGGGAATTCACGCTCTCTCCCTTAAAAGTGGGTTCGAAGGGCGTGTCCTCATCTCCACTAACTTGGTTCACATGTATGCCTTGTCTGAGCATTTGGAAGAAGCTTGTCGGTTATTCGAGGAGATCCTGGAACCAAATATTGTTACGTGGAATGTGATTCTTAATGGGTTTGCAAAATTGGGTTTTCTCAACGAAGCGAAACAAGTGTTCGATAGAATCCCTGAAAGAGATGTGGTCTCTTGGGGTGTAATGATAGATGGGTATTTGTTATCGGGCCAGTTCAATGAAGCCCTGGAGGTCTTTCATGAAATGGGGAGGGCTGGAATGAGGCCCAATGAAGTCCTCTTTTCGAATTTGCTCTCTAGTTGTGGGAATTTAGCAAGGCTCATTGAAGCGAAGCAACTCCATGCTATGCTCACAAAAATTGGACTTGATTCCTTTGTATTTTTGCACACGACGATTATCCATATGTATGCATCTCAACGGCAGATGGCCCTTGCTCGCCTTCAATTTGAGTTGGGTCCAAAGCAAAGCATCTCATCTTGGAATGCTCTTTTAGCAGGATATGTGAAAAATGAAATGCTAGACTATGCTCATCAGATTTTTTATATGATGCCCGAGAGAGATGTGTTCACATGGAGCTCTTTGATTGCAGGTTATTCTCAATTTGGTCCTTTTGAAATGGCACTGAAACTCTTCGAGGATATGAAATCAGAGGGCATTCAACCAAATGAAGTAACAATGGTGAGCGTCCTATCTGCGATAGCTAATTTGGGTGATCTTGAGAGAGGTAGATTGGCTCATGAATACATAAACAAAAATTCAATCTCATTTAATGAGAATCTTGCTGCCGGGCTTATCGACATGTACGCAAAGTGTGGGGACATTATGCATGCATTGGAAGTTTTCTATCAAATTAAAGGCATAAGTCATGATGTCTCACCATGGAATGCTATGATAATGGGATTGGCTATGCATGGCCATGCAGATAGATCCTTAAGCATCTTTTCGGACTTAGAGAAAACTCATCTTAGACCCAACTCAATAACCTTTATCGGGGTCTTGAGTGCATGCAGCCATGCCGGGTTTGTCGATTTGGGGCGTCAAATTTTCTCTCGAATGAGAAGTAAATATGAAATTGAGCCTAATATAAAGCATTACGGGTGCATGGTGGACATCTTTGGTCGAGCAGGGCTCTTGGAGGAGGCCGAAGAGCTCATCAATGGCATGCCTATGGATGCTGATGTTGTGATATGGGGGACCATGTTGGCTTCATGCAGGACTCGTGGAAATGTCAAGATAGGAGAGCGAGTGGCCCAACACTTGGTTGACTTGGAGCCTAACCATGGTGGTGGCCATGTATTGTTGTCAAATATTTATGCAGAGGCAGGAAGATGGTGTGATGCATCCAATATAAGGGAAGCTATGCGGGCAAAGGGCGTGAGGAAATTGACAGGATGTAGCGGTGTGCTGTGATGGGTGCGATTGCATAAATGGGTTGCTTCAATACGGCTCATCTTGTGGCTTGAGCCTTTTGGCCGACCCATTGACTTATTTCTGATCATGGGTCACTTGAATTGGACAAATAAGCTCAGATGAGCTCATTTGTCCATCTGATGCTTACATTCAGTCATGAAATCATTGAAATAACGTGGACCACATAAGCTATCTTGCCATTCCTTAGGCTGAATATATTGGCTTCTTTCGATTGCCTATCTTATGGATATGTGGCTGGCTGATCGGAAGTGGTTAGCTTAGAGTTTTTGTGTAGATTGGTTCAACTTGGCCCAAGCATGTTCCTTTTGGCTTTGATGTGGATGTGGCATGAATAGGCATTTCAGAGCAAGGACTTGTGCTCGGACTAACCAGGGTCCTAAGCCCAAGTGAGCCACAGAATCAGCTGAGCTTGAACCTATCGGCAAAGTTACACAGAGATAAAGACGGGGGAGGGAGATCTTGGAAGATTTCTCGCTATTTTTGGGGCTTTTAATCCGGAACCATACCGAATCCAAATGACCCCCTATTCCGCAACCAAGTCATCAAATTTTGTATCACTTTTGAATCATATGAACTTGGTTGGTCGTTAGCTCATGCTTTGAGCTGTTCGGAATTGGTGAGGCAGATGGGAGTAGCTAGAGCCTCTTATGGGTTCATATACTTGGCTCAGCCTCCAACTTTGAAACAGGCAACCATAGGGAGCCCTACAAAGCAACACGGCCTTCCCATTAGGAGGCACCATTTTCTTGAGCTCATACTGTAAAAAGTCATAATCAGCCCTAAGCTGCGCACCACCTTTCATTGGCAAACCATCAATACTCAAAGAAAGCTTCATTTTTTCCTCACCCTGCAACCGTAAATCAAATTCTATGGATTCCTTTAGTCCCCTGCAATCCGGTTTTCTGCATTTTCGAGAATGACACCGGTGGCACAATTGGGAGAGACCGAGCATAGCGTGAGAAAGGAGAGAGAATAAGCAGTGGGGCATTTTTGGTGAGGAAGGGCAATGTGAGGGAGATGATTTGGAGGAAGAGAGAGAAACATATATAATGAAAAAGTTTAGGTGCACCTCAAAAATCAACTTGAAAAAGTTATTCTACATTTGATGGAGATGTATGAATATGAAAACGGAAAACAAGATTTCTAGTTCTTAAAATAGCATGTATCATTTTCAGAATTTTTGAATTATATATAGATATGTTCAACATCATTTTCGGAGATTTGAGTCTTTTAATTAAGAGTGAAAATATATTTTCATGCCATCAAAATTAAAAGTGAAAATAGATTTTTATGCCATCATAAGATTTTTCGCACCAAAACTGCATCTTTTGGAAAGATTTAGAGATGCGCTCATGCTTATTCAAACTTCACCCAATATAAAACATAGGAACGGAAAGATTTAGAGATGCGCTCTTACTTATTCAAACTTCACCCAATATAAAACATAGGAACCTCAACAAGAAACCTGGAAGTGTTTCATCTATTAGGCCTTGCGGTTAAAACAGCGAGGACAGATAATCGAAACCCTCCCATTTTCTTTTAATGTTTAAAATAAAAAATACAGCCTATATTTTTCTTTTGAAGTTTAAAATAAAAAATAAAACCATTCATTATTAATTCAATGTATTATATATGGGAAAAATTTATATAGAGCTCTAAACAATCAAATTAGAGCTCATCTCAAAAATTTCATTAGAAGAGGTTATTTCAATACCCAAGTATCTTCAAATTGATCATCTCGACATCAACAAGTATCTTCAAATTGATCATCTCAACATCAAGATGCATGTGCATGAGAAAAAAAATGGATTTCAAGTTTTGAAAATAGTACATCTTGTACTGCATTTTTAGAACCATCAATTTTCAAGATTTTGAAGTTTTAAATTTTATAATTGAATATAAAAATATATTTTAAAGCTATCACAAAGATTTTCAGTATTGAAACTATATTTCTCTACACTATTTGAAAGCGACTTTACTTTGATTGTTTAGAACCTCGGCTCTATACAAACCGCAGCGATTACATAATAACTAAATAAATAACCAATTCAGTCATTAATTTATGTAGTATATATTACCGACATGAATAATCTATTCATCTCAAGGACCAAAATGTTCTTGGGCATTCCCAATCCGGATTGGTGATTTTTAAACATGGATGGAAATGTTGATTACTGTGAAGCGTTACAAAGGTAATAGCAACTCCAATATCCTTGATTTTCAAAAATCACGAATACAAACTTCACGCTTTCGAATGCAAAAGATTCAATTAAAAACCAAGATTTTCTAGAGCATAACTCATTATGTAATTCTATGGCAACCCAAATTCACATAAATTACAACTCTTTTCAATAATCGTCGCCCCAGAGACAATGCGTGGCATGAAAACTGCAAAAGAAAATGGAAATAATAAGTAATGGAAAGAAGAGTTAAAAGAGGGAACATCTGACAGCGCAAAAACAATTGGAACTGAACATAAAAGAGGAAACATCAGATGCAGCAAAAAACAATTGGGACTGAACATAAAAAAACATGCAATTATCGGTCTTGTGCTACACTCACAGAGAGAGAGAGTAGTTTCAACATTCAGATAAGTACAGTTCCCAGACAAGTACATGTAAAAATTACATTCATAAACTTATAATGAAACCCAACCATACTGCAAACATGACCATGACAGCTAAAAGGGAGTAGACAGGTGACTTGCTTTAAAGGACTTACAAAATTAACATTACTTTCGAGCAAAACTACAAGCCCCAATTAACACATCTCCGACACCAACACCCGTATGAGAGGGCTTGTCACCCGGGCAATTCTAAGCAATGTGTACCAGAGGTTGTGTTACATAGACACAAATACATGTGCCGATGACTGACACGGGTGTACGAATCCAAAATGCCAATATTGAAATTCACCTTTCAAACAAGGGACGTCTTCACACCATTTGAAAAAGCGGAAGGTGGCATTTCATGTGACATTAAGAACTTCTATCAAAAGAGTTCAAGAAGAAAGGTCAAGAAGTGTCTGGGTTTTGAAATTTGTCAGACACAGATGTCATGACCTCATGACCTTGATGTGTTGAAACGTGCAAAAAAACCAAGGACGTACTAGTCCATGTCACGTAAAATTGTCAAAGTCACTCCACTGCATTCTAACTGGTGGCAGTACCAAAAAACTTTTGCTTTTGTTAATAGCTGCAGCTTTGAAACTAAGTTCAAAAGCAATAAAGATTAATCAAAGAAATGGCAAAACCACCAACTATAAAAATGTCAAGTGGAAACACGCATTTGGAAGTTAAGCCAAAGCCTAGGAAAATCTCTACCTGCATATATGATACAAGAAGCCATTGCTATTTGAATCAGAGGTCGCACTTGGTAATGCACAACTACTTTGGCAAGTCATGTGTCCTTGCAAGTGTAAAGCATGTTAGCGCACCTACTGTACACATTAACAGGTATTCCATCTGAACTAGATCACATCCGATGACCTCTTTTCATAATGTTTCAGGGAACGCAAAAGGTTGCCGATTCCACACACACACACACAGATTTTCAACTGCAATTCAGAATTAATATCTACTTGCTTGATACCCATTCCGAGATGTCCAACTTTCAGAAATGATCTCCACTTGCTTGATACCCATTCCACACGTATCCATCTAATTTTAATGCAGAATGATCAGTATGGGCTTGTTCCCGATAATCGAAACAAAAGTCACACCTGATACCCCATAATCAATTCCGCAGCTGCACCCATGGCCCTGAATCCCCCTCTCTCCAATAGGGCAAGAGCAAGCTCGTTCTCATTCCATAGTCTAAGCCCTCGGCTCAATCTCTTCAAGGTTTCAAGCTCCACTTCAACCACCCATTTTGGCACACAACTTACAACCAAACCCACAAAAGCAGATACATAAGCTCTCGAAGTGGCCCTATCACATCCAACAGAGATCTTTCCATCAAGAATGCCAGCCAAAAACTCCATGTGGCTCCCAATTACTCTCTTTCGCCTCATCAAAACCGATCGAGAATCAATCCCCCAAGTGAAAGCCCCACACAACACAACAAAGTAAGCAAGAGCATAACCCATCAAGAGTCCAGCCTTTCCCTCGCTCTTCTTTTGAACTGAAGGCTCTCCCGACAAGAACCAAGTGGGTAGAGTCTCTTGGAAAAGCATTTGAACCAAACCTGAGCCCCCTGATAGGGAGAGCAATGAAGCCCCCAATGCGGCAGCTTGCTTCACTCTCACCATTGCCATTCCAAAAGAGAGTTGTCCATATCTCATCCCGTACTTGGCCTTGCTCAGCTTAGCCATTCCCTCCCTATCCATACCATTAGTTGCTATATCCTCAACAGAGGATATCACAAGGGATAGTATCTCTTGGGTCACAAACATGATGTCATGGATGGATCGATAAATTCGAAGGTAGAGGATACCGGGGGCCACAGGTGAGAGGCCATTAGGAGAGTGGGATCCAAAGCCATGGCCAAGAAGGCTTCCGACCCCACCGTTGGTTGATAATGGGGCATTAGAGGGGCCTATAGTGGCATAAAAGCAGCTCTTGAGGAGCTGAGAGACAGCATTGTTGCATTGTTGGAAGACTGTTCGTGATGCCGAGAAAGTGAGGAAATCATTCCATCGCTTGACTTTTTGAGTCCAGAGGGCAGCAACAATGGGCATGCTCGGCCATGGGCAGCCAGCGGCAAGGTTCTCGAGTGCAGGACCTGCGAGGTTGAGGAAGCATTCGGAGGCTTTGTCAAGCTTGAAGGTTATGGTGAGGCTCACAAAGGCAGCTAGAGGCAAGGGAAGTGTGGATGAAGAATTGCTACCTGAAATCAAAATCATATTTGTTAATATTAAGCAAATCATGTCAATCCCTATCGGAGCAACCATGGATAAAGAAGACAGTCCCTTGTTGTAGGTTAAACATTTGCATAAGGGAACAAGTTTACCTCAATTAGAAAGAATCTTAAGTTGAGCTAAGAACCAGTAAGAAAAGATTCGGTAAGGAACAAACAGTGAGAAGAGAAGATGTGCTGAAATCAGTGTGCCAGAGTGTGTCTAGGTGCATGCATAATGTTGAGAAAAATGTGTGAGACAGAACAGTTTCAATACAAACAAAATAAAAACATCCATGGAAACCATTCAAGGTTATCTCATTTTGGTGTCAGTCCAATTTACAAGAGAAAAAAACAATGAAACAAAATAAAAGGTTTCCATCATATTCCTTAAAAGATTTTCATTAGTGGATATTCATTATAAAAACATAAAGATGATAACCTGTGAGAGCATACCAGCGACAGGACTTGGAACATCAACACCAGTGGTACCAACAATCTTCTTCAGCTCAGCTTCAACAGTGGACAGGTTCGCAGCAGGGCTAGGCCAATCAGTTCCATTCATAGAAGCAGGCTTCCAAACACCACGCGTCACCTCCGAACAAAAGTAGATCACCATAGTTGCTACGGAAGCTGGAAGGAAGTCAACAATGTCTTTAAGGCCTGCAAATCCAATTAAGCATTAGAGGCTAGAGACCAGTCATATTTGAAATACGTCTCACAAGTATTTTTATATATGGTGGGAAAATTACAAGAACCATCATAATAACCCAATCTTGGAATCAGGACCAGTCATTTTGAAACCAAGGAAAATTGTAATCACTAACCTGTAGCCAATTCACGCGGTGACAAACGTCCATGAGAACAAGCAGTCAGAGCTGCATCGACGACAAACGGAACAGCTTCTAAGATCTCCCAAGCGGGAAGCATTGGCTTTTGTGAGAGATCTTCACCTCCAGGACCCGAAGAACTACTAATACTACTGCTACCAGATGTTACAGGGGTTATAGACTGATTCCCTCCTTTATTTAGTTTTCTGAACACCATGTTTAGAAGTGCATCTACTATCTGATGAACTGGTGTACCACGCACAAGACCAGAAAGAGTTGAAGCTATACAAGCCTGATGCTGCCTATACCAAATCTTCAACTTAGGAAATGAATCCACAAAAATTGGTTGCGTGTTTGGTGGATTTCCTGTAGTTGAGAGCCTTCGAATCCGGAATTGCTCACGTGGATTATTGTTTCTATCTTTGCCAGAGGAAGCCAATTGAGAATTTCGAACAAGGAGGAGATACTCCGGGGTGAGTTGGGATCCAACAGGAGCACCCTTACCCAATGCAGTATGCTCAAGAGGTGGGCGATTGAACCTCCAAAGCCTCAAGAGCAAAATAAATGCAGTTGAGAACACCATATGAACAGAAATTTGTTCACCAGTGCTTAGTCTCCATGTTATAGAAGGCGCACAAGAACCAAAGGCCTCGCATATTGGCATCAATGTACCAGCCAGTTCAGGAACCTAGCAAAAGATGGTCATGAATATGATTAAGCAAGAAGTCCACAACAGTGAATGAGAGAGAGAGAGATTTTAGAAATATCGAATAATTTTGTTAACAAACTAACCGAGAGTTAAGTAATGTATCTAACCAGAGAAGTTTACCCCACGGTGAGAGAGAGAGAGGGAGGGAGGGAGATGTTCAACGGTCTAGAAATATCGAATAACTTTTAAACAAACTATCACAAAATTTTAATGTATTTAACCAGAGAAGCTGAACCCACCATGCCATGTAGTGAGAAAACATGAACACTGTCCACAGAGGCAATTCCAGTAAGCACACAGTACAGCAAAGGACCAGAGGCAATGAGATGACTCTCATTTCCACAGTAATCTGCTGGGGCAGGGGGTGAGAGCAATCTAACAACTAAACGAACAGCATGTTCCTGCAAAAAGTATATAAAGTCACTAAGAGAACTTTTGAACACTAAATACAGAAGGAATGAGGATGAAAGAGGTGAGAAATGCAACAGCCCCATATGACATAACAAAATGTACATTATAATCCAATGGACTATCCATAAAAGAATCAGAGTAACACAGTTCAGAGAAATCATGGACAGAGATGGAAGAGGGACAAACGAGGACTGGACGTGAACCCAATCGCTAGTCTCGGTTTTTATCCATTATCGTCCATGATTGAAATGGAAGGTGACAACCTAATAGACTATGGATTTTTACAAAGTATTTTTCAGAAACATATTCATAGATAAGCTGATCTTCAGTGTAAGATATATTGAATAATTTTCTGTTTCCGAAAAATAGTCATAAAGTACTAATGCTGGTAATTTTATTCCCCATCCCAAACTGTACTAAAATTTTAAGTTTTGAACATTATCTTCAAAAGTTTAAAATATGCAAACCAAATCAAAACCAGTATAATTAGTTTATGACTTTCTGTGTGCCAGAAGAACTCTCCTATTACCTGAATGTTCCAACCACGAATTAAGGAAGCTCCACAAAGAATCATTGCAGCAGATATCCTATCATCGTCCGACCCGCTGATTGCAATGTCAGATATTTTCTCGAGCTCTGCTAAACTTCCATAAAATCCATGAGCAATTCAGTGGGTTTCCCCTGAGTAAATTTGAGAGGAACATCTAAACATATATGAACTTAGAAAAGAACTAAGATATGCACCAAGATGAGAACACTAGGAAGGACATTGCTGTCTTAAGAAAGTAAGTATTCAGTCACTTAAAGAGACACTACATCTCCCCACTTATACTGAAAGATGAAGTTTATAATTGCCTTTCGTTGAATTTACTTGCAAACCTAGAAGTGACCCATCCAGAAAAAGAGAAGCAAACACTTTAACCAAACCTCATATAAAATATCCATCTTGTTTGATAGTTTAGAACAAAAAGCCCGGAAATAATGTAGAAATATACCTTGAAGCAGGAGTGGACACCAAAGCATTCACCATTAACTGGGTTAATGGAGCCCCCTTCATCAAAGCAGACCAACCAGGCATTTGGCCAGGCATAGTATGAGATATTTGATTCATGTGCCCCTTAACATAGCCAGGCCAATAATACACTGATGTGTCTAATAAATTTCTCGCAATGCAAGCCTCCACAATCAGATGCCGCATGTTTCCAGCTGCCAAGTGATTTTTTCAAATTTAGTATCTTTTGTAGACTGAATAAGGGAAGCAGTAACAATAAAAACCATTTATAGCATTAGTCCAAACAAAATTGAAAAAAATAAAGGAATACGAGAAATGGAAAGGCAACATATGCATGGCTGAGCACTACTTGCGGCCAAATCCAGAATTGTCAAATTTTGGCCTCATTTCAAGGTATGTACCATTTTGGAAATAGTTGCAGTCCACATTATCTTAAAGTCACAAATCCTTAATAAAAATCAGAGAACCAAATTTGTATCACTTAGGCCTCAACCATCTCTATAAATGCCCAAAGAACAACAATTACATTAAATGCTCACCCTCTAAAATACATCCTCACTCTCCATCTCCTTTTCTCAAATGAACGAAGTGCTCATGTATTCTATAAATGACCAAATGTAGTTAATCTAAAATAAGAAATCCAAAATTAGCATTAATTAGGCCTCAATCATCTCTATAAATGCCCAACGAACAACAACTACATTAAATGCTCACCCCCTAAAATACATCCTCACTCTCGATCTCCTTCTCTCAAATGAACAAAGTGCTCATGTATTCTATAAATGACCAAAGCGTAGTTAATCTAAAATAAGAAATCCAAAAGTAGCATTAATTATACATAAAAAGACAAACCAAAAATTGCATATCCCAAAAGATGAATCAAGGTTCACTTGGGGAGCATTTGAGGTATTACTTACCACAATTGACTGGCATGTCATTCACGCTAATGCCATCAAAGTACCCACTCCCAACTTTAAGGCCTGATACAAACATCATTGCTTTTGCAGCGGCTTGATTGGCAACACAAACTACAGATTGAGGGGGTGCAAGCAGGCCCTCAAAATCTCCTAGCATTTGCAAGCAAGTGATCAAATCTCTACGGCGCTTCCCAACAACTTTTTCTTTTCTTAGAACATTGGAGTTGGTTTCTACATTTCCATTAAGAAGTTCCTCCTCTTCCTCAATGATGTCAACTATAGCAAGTGTGGTGATTGATAATAAGATGCACAAACGTGCATCAAGGCGAGGAACAGGACCCTCGATAGGATCTCTTTCCTACAAGAAATGGAAAAAGCAATGACAAAAAAAAAATCAAGAAATGTATTCATAAAGATCAAATCAATGCGGTCAATTGAGGTCCCTCCTCCCTCTCCCTCATTGCTTACCCTCTGCACAAGTCGAAGAGCAGCCATCCACAAAACTAAGAATGTCTCATGCCATGTGGCCCCATTGACAGCTTGGAGGGACTTCACCAAATCTGTAAGAGACCATTCAAACCTACCCCATGAGACATTTGCACAGAATTAAACTTTCTCTCGCACTGAATGTCATTCAGAAGTTCCAAACCTTATAAAATAATGAAAGGGAAAGCCGACTGTAATACAAATGATTATGGTCTACCATTGTCAGTTGCAGAACAGTTTCCTCCTAATCAAATACAAGCAAGAGTGTGAATCATCCTGAATGGTTTACCAGCAAGAATTTCAATGGCACATGTAGCTGCAACTTGAGATCCATCCATAGCATCTTCCAAGAATAGATCTATAGGAATCCAAAGTGCAGATCGACTAGCCCCATGGCCATGACCAGAAGATATTAGAGGACCGGAGTCGATAAGTGCAGGGGTTGCCTGGTGTTGACTGGGTTTAAATTCTCTATCAAAGATCCTCTGTGCATATGCAGACAACAGAGAAATAGTCCCAGGTGCTATATTCCTCAATGATGACGTTTTTGACTCTAATAGTTGCAAGCGCTGAATGAAACCTCCCCAATGCATAGGCCTACAACATAAGAAAGAAACTACAATTCAAGAACTTTAACAAGCCAATCAATTCAGATTCTAAAGGTTGATGTTATGTACTTTGCACACGAAATCAATAATAAAACTACAACAAGGATGTATAAGTAAACCGAAGAAGATGGACTGATGACATGGAAATAATAGATAATGAAAATGTTAACCATCATTAAAGCATGCCTACATAAAATAAGATGAAGAACTATACCAAGAAGGAAAGTGCAAAAGGCAAATTATTACATGTTTTGACATGCCAAGCGAAGTAAGCTTGAAGTGAGTCTATGTTGCAAAAACTGTCCAATCAGCTCAATGGTAAGTGATGTATTAAGTTTCCTTAGTTTTTCACAATAATCTCTTCTTCTCCCATCAATGCTTTCTACATCAATCTCCATAATATCTTGTTGCGCAATGGTTGGTGTGAACCTTTTATCTAACTTGAGGTCTAGCAAACCCTCATCTTCCAATATTGCATCAAGCAACAGAGAAACAACCGTGAAAACAAATTCAACTACCACTTCACCTAGTCCCGCAGCTTGAATACCATACGTCTGGGAGAGATGAAGAGCATCATCAACAGATTTTAAGAGCCTGGGTATGGCATAGAAAAGTCAAAGTTGTGTTATTAGTACAAAATAAAGCCACCAAAGCAACAATAACCTGAAAATTTTCCTCTGTGCAATTCATAGAAGTTTGATGCACAATTGTATAGCTAGTATTAAAATTATTTTTAATTTTAATAAATGGGCACTTGATTATCTAGCTTTTTATTATAGAAATAGTTAATTAAAAGCAAAGACAATCCAAAAATAAAAGAAAATACTCATGCAAAAACAAGTACTATATGCACTCCCTAAGACAAAGCAGACACAATTTTGCACTCACTTAAGATAATGGGGACCATTAAATTGAGATGAAAATGAGAAGGAATGCCTCTTGAGGAGTTCAATATACAATCTATACGCCTCAGGATGGAAACATCGGCTGGGTATCACCCTGCAATAATACATAAGCTCTTAGTCCACAAAAACTGTGCAAAATGTTGTTCTCTATAACTGGAAAAGAAAAATAAAGAAAACAATGAGAAAATAATTTGTGTGCTGTTAGTGTTAGCCAAGTAGTGCATTTTTAATATCAGCCATGAACACTATGTTGTGAACGGGAGACATAAAACAAATACAAGTTGGCATTTGAAGAGATAGCTTACGAAGAAACACAAAAATTGGACCACATTCATTAAGGTATAGTCAAAGTCAAACCAATCAAACAGAAACAGAATAACTGGAATCAAGAAGATCTTTTGTCTAACTGAACCAGTATTGGATAATGATAATCAATACCATCCAAATGCACTGGTCATATCAGATCACATAGTACATCAAGGAAATAGAATCTTAAAAATATAAAGAATTAGCCCATTATTTTCTTGGCATGGCTTCTCTCTCTGTCTCTCTATTTCTTTTCTTTCTATTTTTTCTGGTGGAATGCAACCATAGGGCAGCATTTATTATTCTACTTTTCCAATATTCTAGGAACCAATTCACCTAATGGTCATATTTCATAAAGAAATCAAATGATCCCCTTTACTCAAACTCATAACATCAAAACAAGGTAGATATCTATATCAAGTTGGGATTGAATTGGGGCCGCAAATGCTTTTTTTCGTTCTTTTCGGCCAGCTTGGCATACAATGATTCTTTGCTGTCTGAGGCATCAATTTACCTACTAAAATAGCACCCGTTTCCACCCAAGATCCAAGCATCACAATTCCATTTCTGTTTAAATTACAGAGCAAATGAGCTTCAACAATCTTTGGGGGATCCAGAAATCAAAAAGGAGAGCGACAAGAAGTCAATATATCAAAATATATTACAAGAACATCGCAAATACTCTGGCGTCCAATTGAAAGAATATTGAACCATACGTAAAGTCATAAGCAACAGCAATTCAAGAATGATTTTCAAGAATAACAACCCATAAAGCAAAATGAACGCAAGAATTCACTAAACACTAACTACTTACTCAAAAAATAAGAGCAGAGAGTAAACCAACATAATCCAAGCCGATCACAGAGCAAAAATAAAGTTCACTAACCAATCAATGAATCAACAAAGAATTAACATCAATAACTAAATAAACAATCACAAGAAAAGATCATTAACCAATCAACAGAGAATTAACATCAGGTATCGAAATAAACAGTCACAATCAGGGTCAAGCAAATAAAAAGACTAAAATCAACGGGGAGAGAAAGAGAGAGACCTGGAAGAGAGAAGAGAGAGCACAACAATTGGCGGAACAAGCTTTGAAGTGATGGCTTCTTCGAGAAATTTCCAGGCCTGGGGAACATTATTGGACCAGCAAATGTGAGAGACGAGGAGGTGGGCGAGATCAACACTCGGTAGAGAGACTGCAGAGGAGTTTAGGAGCTTGCAGACATGGAGAGCCCACAAGAGAGGAGCCTCCCCCTTCAACTGTGAGCTCTTGGTAACATCAAGTATGCTTTCCCATACATCTTTTGGAGCACCCATCACAGTCCCTGGAGCATATGGTGCTTTGAGCTGGGAATTCTCTCTCCCTCCTCTCTCTCTC
>NW_006499801.1:1368589-1390409 GCF_000471905.2 Amborella trichopoda
TATATATATATATATATATACCTTTTTAAAAAAATTATATATATAATTCAACGATAAATAAATACAAATATACATATAATTCGAAGATAAACCTTGATTTCATTTGGCCACTGCCCTTCTGTTATTGTGCTAAAGGAAAGTATAATATTGGACATGGTGAAAAAATGAATTTAGCAACCAGAAGCGATCCTTGACTCTACTCACCATTAGCATTTATGTTACTTCTGCTTCCCCATTTGGCCCCCACAATGTGTTGCGAAAAACAAAAACACATCCTTGGAGCTATAAAAAAAAAATCTTCAAAGGTTATTTTCAAGCACCATGGGACCTCACTGTCCTTATTGGCCCACTTGATAACATGAGGCCATCACCCTTAATAGAGTTGCAGCATCTGATTTGAAATAGTTTTCCCTTTTTCCATGAATATAACCTGGATTGCATGGATAATGATTTTCAAAGGAAAATACCCCACACCTTACGCAAGCCTAAACTAAGATTTTCTAACTCAGGCATGCAAGCAGCATAATCACATCATACAAATCATATAGATGCAGCAAACAAATTATTCTCTACAGACTAACAAAGGACAAAAGATGCTCAACCTGTAATCTGTGACGGGAATTGGAGGTTTGACATAAGAATGGAAGATCATATTCTCATCTTCATCAATGAGGCAAACCCTGGCACAAAGATTAAGCGAACCATCATCTCCACCCCCAACCATTTCACAGTCAATGGCAACTGCTTCACGGCCTCGGATTTCACAGGTTACAGAGTATAAGCCAAAATATGCCTTGTCTCTAATGGGCTTGTTTGAGAGAGACACTCGAGGAATAAGACCCTGAAATGGACCACATTTCTTCAATCAACAGCACAGAAAACCTTCTTTTTTTATAAACAATGGCCTTACAATGATGAAAATTTATAACCTTTCGTCTTTCAATATCAACTTATCTAAGTTTGTACTTAAATAAAAGAGCACAATCTAAGTTTGTAGTTATTTAAATTAAACACAGGGGAGGTAAACTATACAGCAAATAGCAATGGAGTTCCATTGGGGTGGTGATTGTCCAATGCAATGATGGAAATGTATGTAGAGGAATAGTATTACTCCAAAGGTAACTCCTACTGTCTCTCCACAACTGTACAGCATTTCGTTGGACGCTCATTAACCTAATGGTCATTTGCTACACTCATTGAACCAGTAAACTTTCATTACCATCAAGTCCAACATGTTGGGTGATATATGGGTAACAATACATTGGTGATTTTTCTGATATAAGAGCATTATCTATGAATCTCGCCTTCTACGTCCAAATTTTAGCACTCAATACATCCAGAACAGGCCAGGGTCAAAATCCAGGTTTTATGAATTCACGTGATTTTAGACATTGCGTAAACATATTGGAAGCTTCACAAAGTAACATACATGAGGATTTGCAGGTAACATTTGACAAGTTTCCAAATGCTTGCTACGAGCATCAGAACTGCTGAGAATACTCAAGCATAGATGGCAACCACGATCCAGGAAGACCAATGCACAGCCAGACTTCCGAAGAGGGCCTTGACAAAATCAAAGAAATATAATATTCTAAGGAACCAACAGAAAAACCATAAGAGAAACAGTTTTTGGAACCAAAAATTGCTAGCATTATGATACTTGTACTTAACAAACATGCCTTACCTAAGAGATGTTCTCTCAGTGACTCGAATGTTTTGCAATGTTTTTTGCAGACACCACACATAGGTTCATGAACTGAATGGTAAGAGTCCTTCATATGTGCAACTAGATGCTCATGCTTATTATACAGTTTAAAGCATGCTGAACATTTGTGCCTGTCAACAAGCATTATACAAATTATGTTTTGACCAAGAAAACTATAACAAATTTGCACCAGATAATTGAGAAAAAATAACAACTCCATAATTATGACATAAAAAAGCTATCAGGATAAATGTTGTCCACTCTAAGCAATTGATATTTCAGGTACTTTTTAAAATTCTGATAGTCCAGTGGGAAAAAGGTAAAGAGCCAAACAACTCAATACAATCGAACCCATTGTTTCTGTCAATAATTACCCCCACGGCAAAAGATAGAGAATGAATAGTGAAATGAGAGGCATACATAACACAAAACCGCATAAGAGCAATCCAGATCTAATGCTCCCTTCTAAGGACATACTCCATGAATTTCTAACTTGTTCGTCCTGATATGGTGTTTCTCTTACAAAGTCACCTATTTGAATATGTTTGTAGCTGCTTATAAATTACATATCCCATGACTGATTCATTGGCCCAAACTTTCTTGTGCAAAAAATGAAAACAAGAGTCATTAGGTTTTTTGTGTCAGGGCATGGATATCACCCTATTATTAACAAGTATGAATATTAATAGATCAACTCTTTCTGTATTTGTGTCAGACTTGCCAAACACCTTGCTTTTCTAAAACAAATCCCTGTTTCCAAGATATCAATATTTCAAATACCAACATTATGTTTTTATTTTTAGAAAAAGAATACTTGAGATATTCAAAAACTGATATCCTTTGCTAGTTTTATTTTAAAAAAACTACTTGATAACAACATTTGTAACTCATGACATAAACTATCAGTATTTTAAGGAACCGATGTTTTGAGAAAGTCTAAAATAGAAATAACTCTTTAGTGGATGGTAAAATTAGAGATTGCCCCAAACTAAGAGTGAAGGGTTAAAACGATCATCTCCTACAAATTATGATGTCAATACCAAAACTAAAAGTGATGTGTTAAAACCATCATCTCCTAGATCAAAGAATCATGTGTTAAAATCATCAACCTATAAATTATGACGTGGAGACCAAAGCTAGAATTCAGTGTTCAATCTATCATCTTCTAAGGTGATATGACAAAAAGCCTTTGTTAGTTTTTTTACTTTCACTTACCCAAAAAAAAAGTTTTTTTTTATTTTCACCGGTGGGTTAGAGCAAGAGACATGATGGTTCTACAGTCAACACCATAACCAATTAAGGTCATTCATGTATCCCAAGAGAATTTAGTTTTGTTCTACACAAGGTTCGAAAAACGCCAATCTGATCCGGATTCAGCTTCCGGATTGAGTATTGGTGAATCCATCCCAAATCTGCTTAAAAAATGGGATCCGGCTGTATTGACATAGGGAATCGGTATGATGATGTCATATATATGACACGTCACTGGATTATGAAGTCATGAACTGGCTCTTATGTCAGCGACTCGTTACAACACCAATTATGACGTGATAGACTGACACATCACCAGTACATTATAACGTCTTAGACTGACATTCACCAATACAGTCTACGGCTTTCTAAATTATAAAAATTTCCTCCATAGGTGATCCCACATTGCTTTTGAAAGTTTGACTCGAGGGCTCATTATTACATGCCCACTTTCCCAAACCTCTAGTCGAGTGAGACACTTGTGATATGCTCCATGAAACTTTATAGCATCTTACCAAAAGGCCCAAAACCAATGGGTTCGATGTGGGATAAATGCCCACCCCCTCCCATTAAATAAAGCCTTGCCCGCCAAAATATAACGCCTCCGCCCACGGTCTCTCTCTCTCTCCCCTGGCATCAATCTTATATTGTAATTAATAATTATACTAATTATATTGATAATTAAATCTTATATTTTGCTTATTAATTTATTTACATTATAAATTATATAATATATTATTTTTGTCATAGTTGTAAATTAGATTTTTAAATTAGATGATATTATAAGACAAATTTCAAATTTATTCTTATGTTGTATAGTAAAATGATTATAAACTATAAACCCAAATTAAATTTGAGTATAAATCCAAATTAAATTTCAAATTTATTCTTATTTACATAGTAAAATGACTATAAAATATAAACCCAATTTCAATGTTTTCAAATTTATTATTATTTGTATAGTAAAATGATTATAAAATATAAACTAATAATTCCAATTTCAATGTATAATATTATAGTTAGTTAGGTTGTGATAATTTTGGACAAGTAAAGAGAATTTAATAAAGACAATTTCTTGATTTAATACTAATTTCAATTTATATGGAAAATTATTTTTTAAATATTATAATATGGAAGTGTTTCCTGATAGTTTTGAATCCTTTGATGCAATATTATAATATTATATTATAACCAATAATTATATAGACATCTAGCCAAGAAAACGTCATCTTAGTATTCACCTATTTTTACAAAGTAACGGAAGTACATAATGCACATAATTTCCTTTAGAAACTAAAAGAACACTATTTTTAAAGATTTATAGTGATTTCTTGAAAAAACTTTGGGACAAAATTTACCGATTCGACCGATTCTCCACCAATCCGACATGCCAATCCACCGATCCAACATGGGTTTTGGGGTGGACAATCCGAGCAACCGGTGTTTTTTTTAAACCTTGGTTATGCATAAGTGTTGGATCGACAACAAGAGGACTAGCTTCTGTATCATCACAGTACAACAGAAAAGAGCAAGCAATAAATATTCAGGTCTCTCCAAAAATAGTTTTATTTAACTATTTCATCAGCCCTGGACACCAGAGCCATACATTTATTATGTTTGCTGCCCTGGACACCAGAGCTTGTTCTAAAATCAAAGTAATGGTATTCATGACAGTCTTCTGATTCGTACACACCAAGTTACTACAATAAAACCCCTAAAGATCTGATACACGGGTCGAAACATCCGCCATGTATGGGAAATTACCAATATGTAATGATAAATTTCAGAGGCCGGACAGTTGTATAAATCATGTCATCATCTACTCTCAATTTCAACTTTAAGGAGCCCATGCATCTTTAGGTAGGATGGGGGCTGGGGGCATCGTGCAATATTTTTTCAACAATGAGAACGGTAAAAATGAAAGAATTTCTTAGGGCACCAACAGGTAAGAGAATTCCTACTCTTGGACAAGCCAGTAACTAAAAATGAGATACCTTATGGAGGGAGAATAACATTTCCGTCTTGGTGTATACATGCACCAGAGAGCCTATAATAGAAGCACTATAAAATGACAGCCTCTCTCCAGGAATGATTCTTTGTGCTCTCCAAACCAAAAGACTACTTCTGAACTGCCCAGGCTTCCAAAGTCTACAGCACTACTGGTAGTTCTGAACTTCTGATAACTAAGCATGGGATTCTTGTGAATGTAACAGATCGTTGTACCATTGGAGAATGTGTGTATTTACAATTGATATTCACAAGATTACAAACATCGAGTATTTTAAATTCAAGCAAAGAATACATGAAATAGATGCATGTAACGCATCATCCCTGCTAATTAACTCTAAACGTTTAATCTTTCTCAGTTGGAGAAATTGTTGTTGCACTTCAAACAGTTTAGTTTCATCAAAGACCAAAGCTGCACATCCCTTAACATCCCCGTTATCACTAATTAGAAAGAAGGAAGCAATCAAAAGGAAAAAGCAACCCGAGGTGAGACTACAATGCAAGGGTCTTCTTCTATTTTTTTATTTGTTCCAATTAAATTACAAGTGAACACACACTTAAACTAATGCATAGGCAATATACATATACAATACAACGAGAATATCTAATCATCTGAGAAATAATAAAAATACAGTGCATCAAATTTTTGAAAAGAAAATGGGAAAAAAAGTAAAAAATCCCAGGAAAACAACTTCTTGCTTGACATCGTAACAACTGGAATTCTGAAAAAACCTTCAAATTCTCATTCAACGCACCAAAAATAACTGGAACGAAAGAAACCCAAAAAACAAATATGTTTAGTTTCCAAAAGTAATTTTTACTTTTTTAAATCAAATAATTTTACTATTAAAATCAAATGATATTGAAAATTTCATTCAATCCTTTAGTTGCTCCCGAATACAAACTTTGAAGAACAAGTTTATTTGAAAACACCCAACCACCTCCAAAGCTTTACCCACCTCCCTTGCAGTTAAAGAGTAAATATTCCCAATAATGTTTCAATAGAATAGTAATTTCCAAACTGATCCGCACATTTATAATGGTGCTAACAATGCTCTATTTGTACAATGACTGGCATATATAGACAAGAAGAAACTTCATGCATTTAAATTATTTCAAATTTTCAACACATCCACCATAAGAACTCATATTCCCCAAAACTAATGGAAAGAGGATAAAACAAAATACCAAAGCCAGATAAACCATATGAGGATGCCCAATATTTCATACAAAAAGCATGAACTTAACCCTCGCTGATGAGAAAAATAAAAAAATAGATCGCATTCTCTTTTGAGCAGTGATTCAGCTGAAGTAAATTCATCAGCGATAATCTCCCAGTCTGTATAAAGAAAAAGCATGAAAACCCAATTTCACAATAAGAAATGGAATGAATAACAAAAAACATTCACAGGGCTCGAAAAATTCCTATGAGATTTAAAGTAACATCTCAAATCAACCGAGATACCCTGCATTACTTACAAAACACAACTCCTGGACACATTCATCGACATGCAATCCAAGCATCAAACCCTTACACCACAAAAACCATCAAATCGACATTCGATAACAAAAACAACTCCAAATCAACTTAAAAGAAACTCACAGATCATCAGTCATCAACAAAAACAACATAGAATCAACTTAAACAGAAGCACAGAAATTTCCACGATACTAAGCTCGATTTCAATCAAAATCCGCCAATGGAAACATGAATGGATACTGAAACACTGCCAAACGCTCAAAAAACCCTCAACGTGTAACAATATATGAAAAAATGACTGATTAATGGAGAACAATACCTTAGGGTTTGTGGAATGTCTGGTCGGGAAGCCATTTTTTCCGAGCAAAAGTGCTTTTCTTTTTCCGTTGAGGGTTTTAGGAAGTTATTTATATACCATAGATCTCAACGTGGCGGGAAAAATCAGCGATGAAAAAAGTTATTTAGGGTTGGGCCCAAATTGGTAATTTTATTTTCAACTTTTATGGATAAAATTTCAAATCACGAAATCACCTCGAAATTTTAAGTGGTTAACTAGTTGATTAAATGCATGGTAATTAAACTTAAATGTTTTTCTATGTACTTAAAAATGTATAGAACTAGAGTCAACAACCCCTCAAAATATAAAAATCAAAGTTACAATGATTTGTAATTGATGTATCTTTTAATGATATTTACATATACAGTCTAACTTAATAGTCTAACTTAATGAGCAAGTACTTTTTAAAAAAGAATTGTGCAGTTTGTATAGAGTCGAGGCTCTAAACAATCAAATTAGAGCCCACCTTCAAATAGTATCGAGAAATATGATTTCAATACTGGAAGTTTTGTGATAGCCTTAAATTATATTTTCATCTTAAATTATAAAATCCAAAGCTTAAAAAATAGTGTAGATCTAAAAATTTGAATCTTAAAATTTGACAGTCACAAAATGCGGATACACTATTTCCTAAACTTGCAATCCATTTTTTTTCTAATGGCTATGCATCTTGATGTCGAGATGATCAATTTCATGATTTTTGGCATCAAAACAACCTCTTCTAGTGAAAGTTTTGAGGTAGGCTCTAATTTTAGTGTTTATAGCCTAAGCTCTACATAAACATTTTCAACAAAATACTTTATATTTAGTATTTCCACCCATCACAACTTATTGGAACATTAACATTTATAATTTGAAGAGTTGTGAATTGTAGATTATCCCAACATTGTAAATTTTAAGTTAGAAAATAGTTTATATAAGGTTGCAACCAGTGGTTTAGAAAATTGATCGGTGCCCCGCATTGGGCACCCAAAAAACCTAGCTGGATCGGTGAATCGACGATCCGAATCGGGAAATCAGCCGAATCGGTCAGATTAAGCCTTAAAAAAATCAAAAAAAATATTAAAATTTATTATAAATGTTGTTTTTTAATAATTCATTAAGGAACAGGAGTATTAGATTATTAACTTTCATTTTATTTCATCAATATGTGAATATTGAGATGTTCGTTCCCTGTCGTCAAATATTTATTAAAATCTAACTAAAGACAATATTATATATTAAAATTAGAATTATTGGTATGTATTTTTGTTTACGATGAAAATCTGTTAGATATTTCGATGAAGATTTCTCGAATTTTAACACCTTAAACTAATTAAAAAGATGTAAATAAAGTGGTAGAGAAAGTGGGACAGATCGAATTCAAATCTGAGGCCAAATTTGTTCGAAAACAAGGAGATCTACTCTTAGATATGTGGCAAAACCAACATGATCCAGAGCATTAAAATACGATTTTTAAGACAAGTTAATAGATAATAAATAAATAAAAGACGCAAAACAGTAAAAAGAATAAGAAAGAGAGAGGAAGAAATAATACGAAACCGGGCCGGATTGCCTGGGATTCTCGCGCCTTCGAGGGCTCGTCCGTATCAGAACCGATCATCTTTGTATCTCTTATTCGGATGTTGAACAGCAGATCTTTAGTGTAAACGGTTAGATCTAGGGTTGTATCCTAATTATAGTTTTGATATGGGGTTTTTGTGTCTTAGGTCTCGGTTTTCTCAGTCTTGGGGGCTAGGACTTCAGGAGGCTAGGGTTTCTATCTTCTCTAGGGTTTTCAATCTAGAGATATTTCTAAAGTTGTCGGTCTTTCTCGGGGTCTGGAGGAGAATTTCCTTAGTTTTCTAAGGGTTTTGTGATCTCCAGAGGTTTAATATGAATTCTGAGATTTTCTCTAATTTTTTAGGATTTTTCCTAAATTTTTAGAAAATTTCTAAGGGTTTTTCCTATTTTTGGTATTTTTTAGTATTTTTTCTAATTTTGAGAATTTCTAAGTTTTTTTGGTTTCTTTTTCTCTCTCATTTTAGGTTAGAGAGAGGGGGTATTTATAATATTCAATTGGTTATTTTTTCTAAATTTTTTGGAGTTTTTTCGAAATTTTTGAATTTATCTTGAAGTTTTAACCTTATCTAATTAAAGAAAACACATTTACTGTGTCATCAGCTGCGTTGAATGCATTATCAGCCCACGTCTGGGCCTGTCGAGCTCGTTACAGCCTGACAGTTGGGTATCACATGGATTAAATTGTTATTTGTTATATCTTTTTATCCATATGTCCGATTCATGCGATTCTTAAACCCTTGGAAAGCTCTTGGGCTCTACTTCAAATTGAGATAGGATTTGGGTGATTTTGGGATAATTAAAGTAGTTCTACTAGGATAATGTGGTCCTAAAGAAAACCATAAAATTTGTCAGATTTAAAATTGGGTGTATACAGTTGCCCCTCTTTGACACTCCCTATCCTTCGAGAGACAAGTGAGTTGCAAAAAAGTAGACGCTTTGGCGTTCCCTGTCCTTCGAGAGGCAGGTGAACGTCAAAGATAAAGCAGACATTTTAAATTTCTTCCTGAGGTCACGTGGTCAGAGGGCACGCCAACTATTCTCCAAGTCATTGCGCTCACCGACCTCACGCACTTATGGCATTTTTCTCCCTAGGGTTTTCGGCGTGAGATGTCGGTGAGTTACACAAGCTTGAAGCTCGAGTTGGATTTTCTAGGCATGTCATTTAACTTCAGGGGTTTTTGTGGTTTGAATTTTTAACCGTGGCATTTTATTTGATCTCCGTAGGGTTTCCTAAGGCTATCTATAGGAAAAAGCTTTCTATAGGAATAGACTTGTCTAGCCGAATCTGAAGTGCGAGACGAGGCAGTAATGCGGCAATTGCAGCAACGCAGCAATTGCGGCAACGCAGTAATCATCATATATGGGTGTCCAAGTTGCTTCGTTTTTTTAAGACTTTTTTTTTTATATAATTTTTTAAAGTAAGGGGAGATTTGAAAGAAAACACGGAGCACAGACAAGTTACGATTTTAACAAAGAAATTCAAGTTTTTTTAAAACACAAGATATATAGTGAAAATTATGAAAAGAGAAAGATATTGTGAAAAATAAGGTTGGTTAGCAGTTTTAACTTATGCAACCATAGAGCCCTCTAAGCAATTTAGCGTCATGCAGCGATGGACCATACACCCAACCCTTTTACGTCAATACGGGGATAGACGGAATCCATCGAACAGGGTGGTTGTGCCCTGGATACACTCGACTTTTTGCGTCATACGGGGTTAGACGGTACTTGCCTCAGCTCGTTTACATTGTGCGAGTTTGACATTTTTCCATTGAACATGGTGGTTGTGCCCTGGATACACTTGACCTTTTGTAGATGGTACCAGCCTCGACTCGTTTACGTCGCATGAGTTTGACGTTTTTTTATTGAAACAGGATGGTTGTGCCCTTGATACATCCAATCTTTCACGTCATACGGGGCTAGATCATACTTGTCTCAACTCTTTTACATCACATGAGTTTGACGTTTTTCCATTGAACATGGTAGTTGTGCCCTGGATACACCCAACCTTCCACGTCATACAAGACTGGGCAGTCCTTATCTCGACTCTTTTACGTCGTACGAGTTTGACGTTTTTCTATTGAAATAGGGTGGTTGTGCCCTGAGTACACCCTACCTTTCACGTCATACGGGTTGGACTATCTTTGTCTCGGCTTTTTTACGTCGCACGAGTTTGACATTTTTTCTATCTCGGCTCTTTAACGTCGCATGAGTTTGACGTTTTTCCTGTCTTTGAAGTTTTTTTTTTTTTTTTTTGTCTTGGCTCTTTTATGTTGCATGAGTTTGACGTTTATCATGTCTCGGCTCTTTTACGTTGCACGAGTTTGACGTTTATCCTGTCTTGGCTCTTTTACGTCACACAAGTTTATCATTTTTCAAATTGGACTTTGGGACATCTTATGCACACACGGGGATGAACTTGCCTCATTTCGCCTCAGGGGATCCAGTCCAGAGAATAACACTCCCAGACTAGCCAATATTGTCATTAGCGGGGTTCACCCATCTCATATATGTGGTAGTTGGTAGTTATACTCATACAACAATAGAGTGCCTGACTAGTTTCAAGCCTTGATAACAGGCGTATGAAGTTAGCTTCGAGAACGAAACCAGATCGACTAACAGTTTAACCTCTTGTAGTGATGGATGAAGTCATTTCTAAAAGGGTTTTGAAAATGGAGGGTTTTAACAATCAGATTGAAAAAACGCTTTTAAAATAAACGGACCTTACCGTTTTTCCACCTGTGGCCCCTTTGGTGGTCATTTTCTTTATTTTATTTTACCCAAAGATGATGAAAAGATTTCCGTGTGGGATCATGAGAACTCAAAAGTCTCTAAGTTGTCTTTTTACTTTTGGAGCTTTCATTCTGTGCTTCGCGAGTCCATGAAGAGTTCTCTAAATTATTGTTGAGTCCATGAAGAGTCCATGAAGAGTACTCGAGTGTTTTTGACACCCCATTTTAAATAGCATTATTATAGACAGCCCATTTTAAATCTGACAAATTCTATGGTTTTCTAAACCCTTAAGACCACATTATCCTAGTAGACCCAATTAAATTAACCCAAAACTACCCAAATCCTATCTTAACTTTAAGTAAAGCCCAAAAGCTTTCCAACAGTCTAAGAATCACCTGAATCGGACCTACCGATAAAAAGATATAACAAATGACGAAAACTCCTCCTAAACTACTTGAGTACAAACAAGTACTTGCAAGTTCCAACAATACGGCACAAGCAGCCCCTGAGGACGAAGACTCCTCCTAAACCCTGCAGGTTCCCAACATAACCAACTCAGAAAAATGCGGGAGCGTGATATGAATGGAAAATTGAAATAATTTCGACGAAACCTAAAAGAACATCGGGACCTCTCAAAGATGGAAGCCCAACAAGAATCCAGAGAACTCTTCATGGACCCGCGAAGCACAGGATGAAAGCTCCAAAAGTAAAAAGACAATTTCGAGACTTTTGAGTTCTCATGATCCCATAAGGAAATCCTTTCGTCATCTTTGGGGAAAATATAATAAAGAAAATGACCACCAAAGGGGCCACAAGTTGCAAAACTGTAAGGCCCATCCCTTTTAAAAGCGTTTTTTCAATCTGATTGTTAAAACCCTTCATTTCCAAAACCTTTTTATAAATGACTTCCTCAATCACTACAAGAGGTTAAACTGTTAGTCGATCTGGTCTCGTTCTCGAAGCCAACTTCCTACTCCTGTTATGAAGGTTTGAAACTAGCCAGACACTCCATGATTTTATGAGTATAACTACCGACTACCACATATCGGAGATGGGTGAACCTCTCCAATGACGATATTGACTAGTTTGGGAGTGTTTTTCTCTCTACTGGATCCCCTAAGGTGAAATGAGGCAAGCTCATCCCCGTGTGTGCGTATGATGTCCCAAAGTCCAATTCAGAAAAACGTCAAACTCGTGCGATGTAAAAGAGCCGAGACAAGATAAGCATCAAACTCGTACGACGTTAAAGATTCAAGACAGGAAAAAAAACGTCAAACTCATGCGACGTTTAAAGAGCCAAGACAGGAAAAAAAACATCAAACTCGTGAGACGTTAAAGAGCCGAGACAAGAAAAACGTCAAACTCGTGCGATGTTAAAGAGCTGAGATATGAAAAACGTCAAATTTGTGCGACGTTAAAGAGCCGAGACAAGAAAAACATCAAACTCGTGCGATGTAAAAGAGTCGAGGCAGATATCTTCTACCCATGTATGATGTGAAAGGCCGGGTGTATTAAGGGCACAACCACCCTGTTTCAATGGAAAGATGTCAAACTCGTGCGACGCAAAAGAGCTGAGGCAGGCACTGTCTATCCCCGTATGACGTGAAAGGTCGAGTGCATTCAAGGTACAACCACCCTGCTTAATGGAAAGACGTCAAACTAGTGCGACGTAAAAGAGCAGAGACAGGTATCGTCTATCCCCGTATGATGTGAAAGGTTGGGTGTATCCAGGGCACTACCACCTTGTTTCAATGGAAAAAATGTTAAACTCGTGTGATGCAAAAGAGCTGAGGCAGGTGTCGTCTATCCCCATATGACGTGAAAGGTCAGGTGTATCCAGGGCACAACCACCCTGTTTGATGAAAAAACGTAAAACTCTTACGACGTAAAAGAGCAGAGGCAGGTAACTTCTAGCCTCGTATGACGCAAAGAGGTCAGATGTATCTAGAGCACAACCACCATATTCGATGGATTCTGTCTATCCCTGTATTGATGTAAAAGGGTCGGGTGTATGGTCCATCGCTGCATGATGCAAAATTGCTTAGAGGGCTCTATGGTTGCAGGAATTAAAACTGCTTACCAACCTTGTTTGTTCGAAATATGTTTCTCTTTTCAAAATTTACACTATATGTCTTGTGTTTTAGAAAAACTTTAAATTATTTGTTAAAATCGTAACCTGTCATTGCTTCGGGTTCTATTTCAAATCTCCCCTTACTTTAAAAAACAATTCTAAAAAAGTATTAAAAAAATGGAGGAGCTTGGACACCCGTATATTATGATTACCGCGTTGCTGCCTCGTCTCTCACTTTGGATTCGGCTAGACAAGTCTCTTCCTATAGAAAGCTTTTTCCTATAGACAGCCTTAGGAAACCCTAAGGAGATAAAAGAAAATGCCACGGTTAAAATTCAAACTACAAAAACCCCTGAAGTTAAATGGCATGGCTAGAAAATCCAACTCGAGCTTCAAGGTTGTGTAGCTCACTGACATCTCACGCCGAAAACCCTAGGAAGAAAAATGCCCTAGGTGCGTGAGCTCGGTGAGCACAATGACTTGGAGGATAGCTGGTGTGCCCCTTGACCGCGTGACCTCAGGAAGAAATTTAAAATGTCTGCTTTATCTTTGACGTTCACCTGCCCCTTGAAGGACTGGGAACGCTAAAGTATCTACTTCTTTACCACTCACCTGTACCTTGAAGAACAGGGAGTGCCAAAGAGGGGCAACTGTAGATACCCCATTTTAAATCTGGTAAATTATATGTCTGTCAAATTTTCATCGTAACTAGTTTGGCGCCCACTGTGAGGCTATTTTGAGCTTGATCCAAGCTTCAAAATATGATTTTTATTCACTGTTTTTAGTCATAAAACTAAAAGTCTGCTATGACCAGAATCCAGGGCTTTGGTGCTCCGAAACCTTCCTTTTTTTGGGCGACCTCCCAGTGTCACCCAAATTCAAAGGTCTCAAAAACCTTTGGAACTTTGTGGATCTGTTCTAGAAACTCTTTTGTAATTGCACAAAAACATTCAGATCAAAATAAAAATTTTAAAGTACAAAAAAAATATTTTTTCAGTTCAATCTGCTTTTCTATTTTACTTTATTTTAATTTATTTCATCATAAATATTTATATTTCCTGCTTCTTCCAAGTTTAAAGCAGTCGTCTTTCATCAAGATTGATAAGATAAAAAAAAAAAATTTAAGTTTTTGGGCGACACAGTTGGTGTCGCCCACCCTGCAAAGGCAACACCACTCGTGCCGCTTAAGTGACACTACCCATGTCGCCCAACTGCCAGTGTCCCAGAAAAATTTTAAGACCCCACAAGACCATTACATGGAATTTTTGCTCCCTGTTGACTTATTTTTTACCTAAAATAAAATTTTAAAAAATATATAAAAAATATATTTTGCTTCAATTAGATATGTTCTGTTTCTGCCTTTTTTATTTTATTTTAATTTGTTAATTTTGACTGAAATCATTTTTTTTCTGCTTTCACCATGTTTAGTTTAATTGTGTTTCATCAAAATTATAAATATAAAAAATTTAAATAAATAAAAGATACATTAGGGTTGTTTACCCGTCCAAACCTAGACCTACTCTTGGTCTGAGCTGAGACCCGTGCGCCATCTAGTCTATATCTTAGTCTAGGTTCTAGCATAGGTCTAAGCTTAAGAGTTGCCTCTAGAGCTAGACTAGGCTTACCCTAGTTCAGGGTCTTAACCAAATGCATTGAGTCTATTAAGTCTAGGTTTCAGTCTAGTCTTAGCCTAGGTCTTAGCTAAGGTTTTTGCCTCTAGTGTCAGGCATTCCAGTCTAGTCTTAGCCTGGGTCTTATGCCCTTAGTGTCAGGTTAGGTTTGCCCTAAGTCGTCGAGTTTAGATCTTACCTAAGTCTAGATTTTAGAACCTAGCCAAAAGTAATTGCCTTGTTAGTCACTCAAGGCGGCCATGATGGCTGCTCCACGGCCGACTCTAAGCCTAACCTACCCAAACCTAGGGATCAGTATGCTGCAATCCCTTGGAATTATCGACAGACCTCAGGACGATCCATTATTCAACGCTCAAGTCTTCAATTAGAGGCAAAGTCTCACGCATCCACTCTCAATCCTGAGATTTGTGTGGCCCAAAAAGCCAACTCTGCCCGAAAAACCTTGAATAGTCAGGGAGTCCAAATAAGCGTCGTCCTACAGGGGATTTTAGATAACCAAAGTAGAAGTCGTGTGAGGGAAGAAATTCATGCAACATCTAAGGCCAATTCCCTCTCTCGAATTTTAACACCTTAAACTAATTAAAAAGATGTAAATAAAATGGTAGGGAAAGTGGGACTGATCGAATTTAGATTTGAGGCCAGATTTCCCGAAAAACGAGCAGATCTACTCTTAGATCAGTGGCAGAGCCAGCATGATCCAGAGCATTAAAATAAGATTTTTAAGACAAGTTAACAGATAAAAAATACATAAAAGAAGCAAAACAATAAAAAGGAAAAAAAAAAATAGAGGAAGAAATAATACCAAATCGAGCCGGATGGCTCGGGAATCCAGAGCCTTTGAGGGCTTGCCCATATCAGAATCGGTCCTCTTTGCCTCTGAAATTTCTAATGTTGACCAGCGGATCTCTGGTATAAAGGATTAGATCTAGGATTGTTGTGCTCGAATTCTAGTTTTGATATAGGGTTTTTGTGCCCTAGGTCTAGGTTTTATCAATCTTAAGGGTTAGGACTTCAGGAGGCTAGGTTTTCTATCTTCTATAGGGTTTTTAATTTAGAGATTTTTCTAAAGCTGTCGGTCTTTCTCGAGGTCTAGAAGAGAGTTTTCTTAGTTTTATGAGAGTTTTGTGATCCCCATAGGTTGAATATGAATTATGAGATCTTTTCTAATTTTTTTGGGATTTTTGAAGCTTTTTCCTAATTTTTTAGAAATTTTTTAAGGGTTTTTTCTATTTTTGGTATTTTTGGGTAATTTTACTAATTTCGAAAATTTCTAAGGTTTTTTTAGCCTTTTTTTTTTCTCTCTCATTTGGGGTTAGAGAGAAGGGGTATTTATAAGATTCAATTGGTGAATTTTTCTAATTTTTTTGGAGTTTTTTTTCATAATTTTTGGATTTATATTAAAGTTTTATCATTATCTAATTAAAGAAAATGCGTTTAATGTGTCTCAGATGCGTTGATTGCACCATCAGCCCGCATTTGGGCCTGTCGGGCCCATTACAGCCCGGCCCGAGGCCCAACAATTGGGTCTCACAGGGACTAAATTGTTATTTATTATATCATTTTATCCGTAGGTCTGATTCAAGCGATTCATGGATCGTTGAAAAGCTCTTGGGATCTACTTTCAATTAGGATAGGATTTGGGTAGTTTTGGGGCAATTAAATTGGGTCGACTAGAATAATGTGGTCACAAGGATTTAGAAAATCGTAGAATTTGCCAGATTTAAAATGGGGTGTCTACACTTTTATTATTTATCATCATTTTACTATACAAATAAAAATAAATTTGAAATTTGTCTTATAATATTATCTAATTTAAAAATCTAAAAATTTAATAATAAATTAGGAGAATCGGACAAATCAGCAAATTTTGTCTCAAAATATTTTAAAAAAAAATCATTATGAATATTTTAAAATAGTGTTCTTTTAGTTTCTAATAAAAATTAGAAGTGATGCATTATGTATTCTCATTAATTTGTAAAAATAGATAAATATTGTGACACTGTTTTTCTCTCTGGATGTCTGTATAATTATTAGTTATAATATTATAATAAACATGATTTCAAAATTATTAGAAAATGATTCCATTTATTTTCTCTTTTTGGGTAAGTAATTCCATTTCGTAGGATTAAAAAAAATAGAACCCCCTATAAATTTGAATATTATGATATTAAAACAAAAAAAATTTACCCTAAAAAATTAGAAAAAACAAATATAATAAAATTAAAAAAAAAAAAGTGGCTTGTTCGTTGCTCGACATTGCCACAATCCAATCATGTTTATTTATGTGACAAAAAAAAAAAAAAATGATATAAAGTAGAAGAACTAGCTAGAGAAAAAATAGCATAAATCTTCCATTGCACTTGAAAAGCAAGCTTAGATAGTCCCACATCAGACCATTAATGGCTAAAACAGCCATATAAAACTTGATCTGTTAGCCCATAGATAAAGTTTTGTGCTCATTATGGAGGTGGCTTGTACTTGTGATAGATGTTTAAGGTTGGTGGTTCGTGGGTATTAGGTACTTGTGGTAAACGTGTTTGAAAAGGAAAATTTTATATTAAAATAATATAAAAAATCCAATCTGATCCGAATTACTTTGTTCGACGATTTTTACTTGTGGTAAACGTGTTTGAAAAGGGAAATTTTATATTAAAATAATATAAAAAATCCAATCCGATCCGAATTACTTTGTTCGACGATTTTTCAAACACTGGTTGCAACCTTAAAATGTAGAATTACAAATGTCCCTAAAAGGTCCATCGGAAAAGGTTGTTTTGATGTTGAAAAAAACCTCTAATTAGCCATCTTGACATCAAGATGTATGAATATAGACAAGAAAAAGAAAAACATTTTGAGTCTCGAAAATAGTAAATATTGCAATATATTATCTAGACCATATATTTTCAAGATTTTCATATGTTTATAGATCTACTTGCTTTTAAACTCTTTTGAAGCTTAAAATTTTATAATTAGATATAAAAATAGATTTTGAGACAATCCTAATAATTTTTTTACCAAAATTATATGTTATGACATAATTTGGAGATACGCCTTAATTGGATTGTTTAAGATTGCAACCTTATAGAAACCACACCCTTTAAGTTATGTTTTTTTTTTGTTTCTCCATCTTTTTTTCTTTTCTCAAAATACCCATTTGTTCGGCGCTATGAGATCTGAAATGTGCTGAAGTTGTTTTGTCAAATAAATATTGTTTGATATGGAAAGTACTTAACATATTCATATCTTTAATAAAATTTAGTACTAAAAGTGCTAAACAAATTTATTATTTTAAATGTTTGGTACTCGATAAATACCAAATTATAGCATTTTGTTTGTGTTTGGTAATGAGAGTACCAAATATTTTTATTTTTATTTTTGTTTTTGTTTAGTACTGTTAATGTCAAAATTAATTAAATGAATGAATGTATTAAGCACAATCAATACTCTTAGTACTAAACAATATCTTTCACAAAAATTAACTTCAGCATTGTCGGGCACCAAGAATAGTAAACTAATTGGAATTTTAGGAAATAATATACACGACATAATTATTAAATGCCCCTAAAAAAATAGATATTTATATTAATTCCCCACAATAAATTAAATTAATGGTTATTTTTAAGGATCATTCCACTTTGGTGTATTTTGAAATATGTTGTTTGACATACCCAAGTGGCTTCCATTTTTTAATAGGTGGGGCATTGTGGCAAGTTACTTAACTATCTCAGCTTACTATAGGTTCAAAACCTAAGACATATTTTCTATTAAAAGGTTTTTCTGGGGTTTTGAATCCAACGCAGATTAAATATATCTATTTTTTTGGTCAAGTGACTAGAATGATTTAAATTCTTAAATACCCTTACTTGTTCTGAGTTCTAAATGTGGAAAGGTATTATTTAGAGTCGGGAACAAGCACATGTATGTACATATTTTCCTTAGAACCGCTTAAATGTAGTCAAATTGCCAAACATAGAACACACATAAAAATAGATAATACACCTTATATAATCTCGTCCACTCTCTCTATAGTGAGAAATACATGTGACCCAGCATAGATACATCATCAAGCTCTAGAATGATTCTTGTAGGAATGGGCTCAAGGCTAAGGCAGTCATGGTTGCAAGGTACCATAATGTGACACCTGACATCTGAAGTTCCATTCCCACAACAGTAAGGGGATCCTTTCACCGCTGAATTATCAAAAAAAGAACAAAAAAGCTCTAGAATGAAGCCCCATGCAATCAAGAAATTCAAATGGCTTTTACCATTTAGCTCACAAATTCAATATTTATCAATTCTTATTATTAGAGATATAATTAATTTATACCTAGAGTATCTTTCATAGACACAAGGGAAAACTTGCAACTATACTTCTACAATTTTACTTGTAGAGGCAAAGTTATAGCAATCTATACCATCCATTTTGTTTGGAACGTGTAGATTTAATATTATCTAATTTTTTACATGGCCTTAGAAGGCATGTCAAATCTGTATTATTTAACTAAAATAGACAACTAAAACATTGCAAATTTGTTTCTACAAGTAAAGTTGCAACTTTATATAAACCACACCCGATATAAAGCACATTGTATAAGTTGGGTTGGTTTACTCAATAAGAGTGGCTAGTTCACTTGCATCAAGCATACTCCATTTGGAGCGGTGTTCGACTGCACGAACCAGCTGTGGAAACCAGTCATGGGCCGGGTCTGGCTAATTGGCCCAACTCAGGCATGTATTGGCTAGGCAAAAAATGTGCTAAAAGAAATAAAAAAAAAAAGAAAATATATGCTCAAAGTAATATTAAACAAATGTAGGAAAAAATTATAAAAATCAATTTGTGACAGGTGATATTTTTGAAAAAATCTCAAAGATATGAAAAATGAAAAAATAAGTATTCATATCCAAAACACTTTTCAAAGCGTTGTCAAAATGATAGAACGTATAAAAAACAGAGAGTTAAAAATAGTTTTTTTTTAAATTTTATATTTTTTTAAATAAATTTAAATCCTCGAGTTTGACACCTATCTCTGCTCGCCACAACTTACTCAGGCTAGTCAGAGGGCGAGTTTGATTTGACTCGCCCGATTAGTCGAACACTGGTTTGGAGAAGTTTTTTGACTCACCCCTGGCTACTCGGACAAGGCAAGGTGTTCAGTATAATAGGAACAGGTCCCACATATCAGTATTATAGCTTGAATATACTCAATCATTTCCCAATAAGACTCCTTCGAGTATCAATGTATGACTCAAACTCGCGATCTTGCCGAGTCCCGGACACAAGCCGTGCACTCAACACGAGGGATAAATAACCTCACGATGTTCATCATGGGAAAGAAATGAAATCAAGTAACCATAATGCAAGAATTGGGATCTTTATGAATAGATCAGGTAAAATTAGTGAATTATCCTTTGGTCTATAAGTTTAGTAATTGGAAAATTGTTTCATATGGGCTGGACCGCATTTCTACATATACGATCCAAAAAGTGTGAAGCATCCATCTTTAAGATGGATGCAAGTAGGCATTCTATCTAAAAACAATGGACACCAATGGTCCAAATGTTTTCTTATTAGAATTTTTATTTATAGTTTTTTAAATTTATTTATTTATTCATATTCATGATCTCCATGTTAGAGATTACATGTCTTTAAAAATTAAGTCTTAAAATCCATCTCAAAAATAGATTTATTAAGAGGCCCATATTTCTACATATGTGGGCTTGGTTGCATAAAAACTGGGTCCTTAATAATTATATCATGAGGTTCTATTCTCTTAATTTTTATTTTTATTATTTAGGTACTTTAAATATCTAACCGCTTATTATTATTATTATTATTATTATTTTGACATGCAAGGGGTGGTACAGTGCCTAAATATCAAACCTCCTCATTTGTAGGGTGGTACAATGATTGCAACATCGGTCCGCACTATATTTTTGACCCATTATTCTTTAAGGCGGTCGATATTACAAATATGAGACCGCCATTTTATATATTTTTTATATTTTAATGGTATGATATTTCAAAAATCAGATGAAAATACCTAAAACAAATAAAAAATTTCAAAGCGGTATGATATTCAAAATCTCAAATCGGTAAAATATAAAAAACCATGAAAAGGGTGATCCAATGTGTATAATTTCAGACAACCCCAGGGACCATGTTGGGCAAAAATGTAGGGGTGTCTGATGCTGCAATTTGTCAAATTGCCCTAATGTTTGAAACAATGGTTTAAAAAACAGATTGGTGACCCGAATCGGGTTTCTAAAAAACCGATTCGGATCGGCGAATCGGCGATTCGGATCGAGAATTGGGTGAATCGGTCAAAATAAAGCTTAAAAAAAATCCGAAAAAATTATTAAAATTCATTATAAATATTGTTTTTTAGGAGTTCAATAAGAAATGAGGGTACTCCATTAAGAATTTTCATGTTTTTGAATGAATATGCGAATATTGATATGTTCTTTCTCTGCATGAACCGCCATTCAGCATTTAATTTAAATCACACAAAAGGATAAACATAGAATTATTATGGAATAAGTATATCAACATACATGGACTACAATAAAACATAAAATTAGTAACATATGATCTAAAAATAAAATGATAGACGACGTTATTGTTCTTCTTGGTCACGCTGGTGCCATTGATTGAATTCATTTAACAATTCATTGATTCGATCTAAAAACGAATCATCGATATTATCAGGCGTCTGACTATTCCCAAATCCCTGAGTGTTAGTGTTTTGTTGTGTTCCCAATCTAAAATCCCCGAAGATTGTCCATCCTTTATGCTCACCTACATTGTCGTGCTCATCCCTACACTGTTGCTGTTAGGACTCGATATGTGAATAATATGGCTGGGATAGGGTGGCCTCAGAATCATCATCTCTCTCATTTTCTCTTTGAATAATATGGATTAAAAAAAAAAAATAACAAACTTTCAAAAAAATCGATCATGGATTAAAAAAAAAAATCACAAATTTTCAAAAAATTCTATCATGGATTACCAAAAAAAATTCGATCATGAATTAAAAAAAAAATC
>NW_006499801.1:1391487-1404200 GCF_000471905.2 Amborella trichopoda
CATTCGAATCACGGATTAACAAAAAATTCTATCATAGGGTTAAACAAAAAAAAAAAACAAAAAATTCGATCATGGATTACAAGAAAAAAAACAAACATTTCGATCATGGATTACAAAAAATTCGATCATGGATTACAAAAAATTCTATCATGGGTTACAAAAAATTCGATCATGGATTACAAAAAAAAAAAAATTCAATCATGGATTACAAAAAAATCGATCAAGTATTACAAAAAAATCTATCATGGATTACAAAAAAAAAAAAACCGTACAGGACTCGCCGATTCCGTACAGTGAATCGGCGAGTCGCTGTACAGAATCGTCTGGTTCTCGCTAGAACCGGACGATTCCCATTTTTTTCGTCGATTCGATCCGTCCATGGCGATTCAATCGGCGTTTTTTTAAACACTGGTTTGAAACATTCAATCGAGGACAAAATTAAAAAAATAACAAAATTGGGAGAGTACGATCTAGTGCTGAAATTATCGAATTTATAAACTAAAGGATAAATTGAATAGGAGTGTGGTTTGTATATGGTTGAGGCCCCAAACAATCAAAGTAAGGTGTACCTTTAAATAGTATGAAAAGATGATTTTTCAATAGCAAAAATATTTGTGATGGCCTGAAAATTTAATTTTATCTCTAATTATAAAATTTAAAGCTTAAAAAATAGTTTAAGTCAAGCAAATCTATAAACACTTGAAATATTGAAAATTGACAGCCCAGATAATACATTGCACGATGTACTAACTCCCAAACTCACAATTCATTATTTCATGTCTATATATCTTGAGTTCAAGGTATTGAACTGAAGGCCTTTTTAGCATCGGAATACCCTCATCTAGTGTGATACGCCTTAATTTAATTGTTTAGAGCCTAATTTAATTGTTTAGGGCCTCCACTTTATATGATCTTGTTCCATTCAATAATTTGCCCCAATATGTATACGAAAATACCTCTCCCCAAAAGCGGTTGTATACCTGTTTTGATAAAAGAGTATACGACCTCTTTTATTACAAAGAGTATACGGCCTCTTTTATTACAAAGAGTATACGGCCGTATACTCTCCGTCTATCTTATGTTTACTGGTTGAAGAGTTCCTCTAAGAAAATGGTTTATAGGGCTTCAACTCTGTCAAAACAAGTAAACCTCTTCTAACTTCGAAAATTACAATTCAAACATTGGAAAACTTTTTTAACAATCATCTCGGCTTGAGCATTATGGTTGTCAAAAAAGTTAGGATTTCAAACTCTAAAAATAATGTATATCATAATAAATTATGTAGACCGTTCATTTCACCATAAAAATAAGTGTTCATAGATCCACAAATTCTATATTATTTTTTGAGTTTAAATTTTTATTGTTGGAGTTGAAAATTGATTTTAGAGTAATACCGAAAATTTCTACTACCGAAAGTGCATTTCAAATGAGGATTTAAGAGGAAGCTTTATTTTGTTCCCACGCCTTATAGAAACTTCATCCTTTTTAACACTTTCGAGTGGTTAAAAGTTAAAACAATCCCCCATCTTAAGGTATGATGTAACTCGCAGGACAGTCCTTCCTTTCAACTCTCTCTCTCTTTCTACTCATCTCTTGCTCTCTCTCTCTACTTCTCTTGTTCTCTCTCCTCTTATTTTCTCTCTCTACGTTTCTTGTTCTCTCTCCTCTTATTTTCTCTCTCTACGTTTGATAAGCAATGTGTACAAAAGAGTACACACATGCACATGCTCCACAATCATAGTACACGGTGATTGTACAACTCGGTGGTCGGCGGTGGATGTTTGTGGTCAGTTGTCCTCTCTCTCTCTCAAAAAGCATGCACACTGTAGTTCAAGGACAAACCGTCCACAAATGTGTTTCTCTCTCTAAAGTTACACACAGTGCTGCACTCACTAAACCGACAAAGTGATGCTCTACAAATCAAAACGGTCTCTCTGTCTCCTTCTCTCTCTAAATTCCAAAACTATCGCTCTCCGCCTCCCTCTCCCACTCTTTCCAGAACTTGTCACTGCAAATTCCAAAACTTATCTTTCTTTCTCACGCCTCCCTCTCTCTCTCTCTCCATGCAATTCCAAAGTGCTATGTTTCTCCTTTTCCTGAAATTACTTTTTCCACTCCCCAAAACCTCTTTCTCCACAAATTCTAAAACCATTCTCTCTCTTCCCCCTCTCTTTCCAAATCAGTGTGCCTGTCCAACTCGGAATCGGCCAGTCAAATTGGAACCGGATATTTGCAAGTTTTGGTGCGGTTGAAATGTAGCCATCATGCTCTTTTCTCTCGAGAATTTATTTTTATATAATAGTACAAAAGCTATATTATATAATATTTGTGAAATCCCATATGGTTGACATGAAACAATGCCATATACTAAGATCCATTTTAAAATTTTCTGTAGGATATTGCACTGGAGGGAAAACCAAGAGGGAAAATCTAATTATGTATTTGGATTATCTGTAAGAACTATTTTTCTATATTATACGTGTATAAAATTATTTAATTTCCAAATATCTTCCATCAAATTGACAAGTTTAAGCTCATTATATAGGATTAATAATTTGGTGACAACTTATTAATCTTAATTAACTGTATTTAAAGGAATTAAGACATGAGTTATACTTGGATCTCAACTTTTATAGACCATGAATGTGAGAGTTACAAACCAAATGGTTATATGAAAAGAGGTTAACACTCAAGTAAAGAGAGACAAAGAAAGATGAAGATGAGACATCCATGATGAATCACCCTCAAGTAAAGAGAGACAAAGAAGGATGAAAATGAGACATCCATGGTGAATGTGATTCATCAACGAGGATTCTCAAGGTAGTTTATCACTGGATAGTTTGGTTTATAGGTTTTAGTATGAAACCTTAAGTCTTTAGTGTGATTTAAGAATAGATCTGCGTAAGTTGTTTATCAATTTTATTTGTTTATTTGTTGTTTTTGTTTTTATTGGGACTAATATGGTAGTCTAGTTAGATATATTTTAAAAAGAGTGATCTAGTTATGGATCTTAAATTTTTTTTGAAATGCTCCATTTGTAGGTGGAAATTATAAAGAAGGTCGATCAACCCATTTTTTTTCAAAATTGCCTTTCAATCCGAAGACATCCTCGAATCGAAATTTAATTTTTTATTTATTTTTTTAGTTTATTTTATTAGTAGGGCACTGCCCTACTAAAAATAAATAAAATTAAAATTTAGATAAAAGATTCCATCTTTAGACTAAAAGGCAATTTTAAAAAAAATAAAAGCGAACTTTTTTTTTTTTTTGTAATTTTTACTTATAAATGAAATATTTTATATATTTTTTTAAAAAAATTGGGTCTATTGGTAAATCACTCTTAAAAAAGACACCTAAAGGTTGAACCGGTTTACCGATTATGAAGACCAAGCCCTTGGCCATTGAATTTTTCAAATGGTTCAAACCTCATTCACTACCCCTCTAGATTCCAAAACTACTCTTTCCCTCTCTTTATGCAACACTACAATGCAACATGGCTGCATTAATTCGTTGAGGTGTTGCAGGACCACTTTTACATTTCAACATGCATGCGTAAACCCGATGAGGTGTTGCAGGACCACTTCTACATTTCTACATCCCTGCGTAAACTCGATGAGGTGTTGCAGGACCACTTTAAAGAGTGTTGTGTAGTGGTAAAATTGCAACACAAACGCAAACGCCGACATCCACCCGTTTCAACGAATACAACACAGCCACGCAACTAACGCAAAGCGCATGCACAGCCCAAGCGATCCAAACTGGAATGTGCTCTCTCTCTCTCTCTCTCTCTATCTCTCTCTATATATATATATCTAGAGAGAGAGACTACGAAAGACAACGGCCGATCATAACGTTATTGAGAATAGAGCCAGTCCAGTATATATTGTATCGAACCGATATCATTTAAAAAAAATAAATTGAAAGCAGGTGTGAGAAATATGTGTTATATAAGGGGGTCTTTTTATCTTAAAATTATCATTAGGTCCAAATGCTCTCTTTTATTAGGCCTTACGGAAAAATAAATAAACTCTACAACAAAACTCACTTAAAATTACAAATTCCAGTATCAACAAACATTCAAATCAATCATATCAACCTTGACCAATATGATTGTGAAAAAATAAAGATTTCAAAATCTAAAAATATTATATAATAACAGATGATCCATTTTCAAGTGTCCATGAATCCACAACGTCTATACTATTTTTTGAGCTACAAGTGAAAATATATTTTAGAGCCAGAGTGTTATCCGGACAAGATTTTAAGATGAAACATTACAGTTTATCATATGACCTAGGCCTTACACAAACCACATAGTTTTTCATTTTATGTAATTTTTAGGACAGTCCCATGTCCTGGAAAAAACGAAAAAAAAAGAGAGAAAGAAAAAGAGTGGTCTATGCAAGATATCATTCAATGAAGGAAAAAAGGAGAGAAAAACAAAAAAGATCAATGTCAACTTTTCTGAAAAAAAGAAAAGAAACGAAAAAAAAAAAGACTCAGATTTATTCCTCAATAGGAGAGCGTCCAAGGTTCAATCCAAATATCTGTCACACACTCACTTTCTCACTAGTGTGAAAGAGTTGCATCCATGGGCCTCCTCTCTCTCTCTCTTACAGAGGGGAAAAGTGGAATCTATTGACCTCTCTCTATTGGGAAAAAGTTGCATCCATCAATAAGGGAAAAGTCGAACCCATCGACCTTCTCTCTAGCACACACATCTGTGCTCTTTCTCTCTCACAAAAAGAGTTGCATCCATCGGCCTTCTCTCTCTCTCTCTCTCTAGAGGCTCTCTAAGATCGGTTCGGACATGTGAGCAATTGGTGGAGCTCAAACGGTGCAAGAACCAGAAATGAGAGGGCAAAAATGTACAAGTCTGTTCTTGTAAGGCCCGTTTGGGAACATGGATTTGGCTCTCCGAGAGAAGCTTATCCAGGTTTTTCGGCCCTCCTTTGTTTTTGGATAGCAACAAGCTGCGTGGATTGAAGAATCCCATCGAACAGCCGATTTACGTTTTCCCGTCAAAATTGTGGACCAGCGTACGTAAAATCAAACTGGAACAGTTAACCGGACATGGGCCTGGAAGCAGTTTAACCCGTCTAACTGGTAAACTGGCTTATTCTCTAACCGAACAAGTCCCAGGCAGTAAAAAAAGTATTGAAAAAATTATAAAAAAATCTACTAAAATATGAAAAACATATAAAGAATGATTAAAACCAAACACATTCAAATGAAGTTGAAAATTAATGAAAAAAATAGATTTTAACCCATTATATATTTTCAAGGCTTATTTTTTAAATTTTCTAAAAAGATGGGAAAATATAAAGCTGATTATTAATGAACAAAACAATTTTTAATCTTTACCATAGTGTAAAGAATATTTAAAAATACATTACAAATCAAATTCCTTATTTTTGATAATTTATGTACAATTTTTTGAAATTTTTTTAAATACTATTTGATCACCGTAACCGTTCAAAATCGGAACAGGCCACCGATCTAACCGGGCAGTTAGTTGGTGGTTATATCGGGTTATTTTGCTAACAATATTGTCCATAGCTTTATTCCACGAAAAACCGTGGAATTAGCGAATTCTAAGTTTTTTTGGATAACAAAATCCGTGCCCAGGACCGAAATGTTTCTTCCCATTTAGGTTTTTCACTCCATTTTGACGTTACGGATTAAAAGCTCACATCTTCAGAGAGAAATCCTAGCATTGTGCCTCTTTCCTGCTTGTGAGAAGCTCTCTGTCCTTCCTGAAACCCTAGCATGGCGTTGCTCTCTGTCCTGATGAATTTTTGTTGAAGAAGAAATCAAATGATCTCAACTGATGAATTTGCAAGGTCGAAGGATGGCCTTAAAGTTCATTTATTTTAGTTTCTTTTTATCTCCCTTCTGAAGTAGTTCTATTTTTATATGTAGGAATTTTTTGTATTGGGCTACCATTATTATTTGTTTATTTCTACGAAATTTGGATGCCTTCCTCAGAAGAGTAGTGTTCACCAAATATTGGCATTTGACTGGTGAAAATTGGATGCGCGTTTCTTGATATATGTATATAGTTAAGATTATATTATGTGAGAGGGAGAGCTTTTCATTCTTATTGTATGGAAAGAGAGATATTTTCACTCTTGATATATGCAAAAATACTTAAAGATTTGGCAGTTACATGGATCTGCTTGCCCTTTGATGTCAAGTTCATTTGCTTCCCAATAAAGTGAGGTGAAGAGATGTTAGAAAGAGAAAATGGAGAAAGAGAAACCTACTGCACAGTAGTAAAATAGTATGATGTAATTTTTTCTATATTGGATTATTGAAAACGGGGTAGGGAGCCTTCTCCCCCCACTGATTTATCAAAAATAAAATAAAAAAAAATGGAAAAAGAGAAAATAGATCCAAGTTAAAAAAATGAGAATAATTAGATACATTTCCAATAGAGTGATGTTAATACAGTCTTTGGAATGTTAAAAAACTATATAAAGGATATATTGAAAAGGAAAAAGAAAATAATAAAGATTTCATCATAGTTAAAAAACAATATTGCAGTTTAGAATTAAAGTGAGAAGCTAATCGGCATATCACAAAATTAAATGCAGTGTAAAAAATACGTAACCTGGTACACTAAATTTTTATGGATTCACATCTTCCGGGCAATCCAAACAGTGGACATGTATATTTCATGTTTCTTACTGGGTGCTATCCAAAGAGCATACACCCTTGAGGCCGATTCCAGGAGAAGCCTGACCCCAGAACAGATCGTTGGGTACCGAAACGGGCCCTTAAGATATGCTGGTTGGTGTTTATGAGAGAGGAGAGAGGGATCCCATATAACATTTTCTTATGTTCGAAAGGTGAAGCAGTATAATGATAAAACCATACAACTCAATCAAGAAGCTAACATGTCGTTGAGAGATGGGCAAAAATGAGAGAGAGAGAGAGAGAACCATACAACTCAAATCAAGAGATTCATACATGATTAAGAAACAGGCAAAAACACGTGAGAGGGAGGGAGAGAGAGACCAAATCACATATCATTTGAGAGAGATCTAGAGAGAGAGAGAGAGCTAGAGAGAGAGAGGGGGAGATCTAGAGAGAGAGAGAGCTAGAGAGAGAGGGAGATCTAGAGAGAGAGAGAGAGAGCTAGAGAGAGAGTGTGTTCTATTTATTAGTCAACCCTGCATCTACACACAGGGCACGTCCCATGCAGCAGCGCAACCCACTCCTGTAGACATGCAACATGAAACAAGTGCCGGCACGACAGCCACCACACCTCCTCTCTCTCTCTAAACCTTTCCATGCATATGGCACACTCTCTCTCATCTCCATCTCCTCTCCTCCGGAATTTCATTTTCCGGCCACCGTTCTTTCGCCAGAGCCCCACGGCATGTATAATAAGGGAGAAAGAGAGAAAGAGGAGAGAGAAAGGACGTGAAAATCCATTAAAGAGGAAAAATAAGAATTGGGGGAGGGGCTCATTCGACCACCCGCCAGGGATCCCCATGAAAGAAGACCAACTTCTCTATCTTTCTCTCTCAAGAAATGCTGGTTTCCCTTACCTTACTAGAGAGGGTGCTCTCTCTCTCTCACTAAAAAAAAGCCTGCTCTCTCTTTCTTTTGCCACATCTGGGTTAGAGAGCGCCGCTGTTAATAGGGCACACCAGGCTTTCGTCATGGCCGAGATGCTTCCACGTGGCGTATCCTGATTGGCCAAACTTCCCAACTTGCATCCAATTGGTAGTGGGGCACACTTGTTCCCACTTGGCACGAATGGTTCACAGTTCACACCCTCTCGGCTTTATGGCTCGAAGCATTAAAATGTCACCGAAATTTCGGGGAAGTTTCGACTGATATTTAGGGAGAGCATTGCCCATAAATTAAATGTATTCCACATTTACCCGCCTTTCGATCTTGCATACAATCGATAACCAACGATGTGCGGGATCGAAAAGGCATTTTATCGTCTATTAGTGTGCGGCATTTTATCGTCTATTCGAGTCACCTTGAGTTCCTTCGGACGTATTCACTCTGAATTCAATCATTTCTTGTCTTACCATTTATCTATCTCAACATCTTTGTTCAAGCTACACTATAGATATTTTGTTTCTTAACCGCTTAATATTTTTTTATAAAATATAGTTCGCTTTACAACCGTACTATAGAACTTTTCTTTTAGTTTTAATGGTACATAACGATCAAATAAGACTCTAGAAACATAAAACTTTAAAATTTAAATAATATAAATAAATAATTCAATAATTCATGTCGCATGGCTATTTTGAAAAATTAGAATAACCATTTTTTTTTTATTATAAAACGTTAACTGCATATAGTTTGTGTGTATGGAATGAGCTCCGACCTAGGGCAAGTTGATTCCATGATTTCCAAGTCAGCTGGCTCACTGTGTTAGGTGAGGCCGCCATGTGAATTATAAATAAATAAATTCATGAAAAAAATCTATAGATTCAAAGCATATTGCTCCTTGTAAAAAGTCTACTACATTATCCACTCGGTGGATAAACTATTACTTGTAAATCGACCGAAAGATTGTAAAACATCAAAGCTCTAGGGAACAATTGTTTCATGTCGGCTGGACAACATTTTTGGTCCCGAGGCATAAAGCATCCATCTTAAAGATCGATGCAAATAGGTGGTTTATCTAAAAATAATTGTAACTAACCGTTCAAATATTTTTTTAATATAATTCTTATTTCTAGTTTTCAAATTTTTATTTTATTTTTTTTCATATTCATGATCTCTATGTTAAATAATATATTCTCTAAAAATTAAGATCAAATTATATTTAAAAATATATTTATTGTCAACCTTGTATTTTTAGAATATGCGGGTTGGCCGCATGCTAACCATGCCCACCTCTAAGATTATTGGGTCTAGCTATAGATCAAAGAGAATCCAAAGGGAGAAAGCTGTGGAGGCGTCATTAAAAAGGACGATGGTTACTTCATTGCTGCAATTGCTATTCCCCTTGGTAGCGCACCAATAACTATGCAGAATTATGTGGTTTGGAAGTGGGTGTTGACTTAGCTTTATAGATGGATTGTTTCCCCCTGCAAATTGAAAGTAAGTCCTCTTTACTCATAAAAGTTATCGTAGCAGTTGCAAATCTCTATTTACAAATTTAGACTTGCAAATCATTCATGGTCTATTTGCCATGTTTTTGACAAGGCCAATATGAGAGCTGATGTACTTGTTAAATAGGCTACAGATTTTTCAGATGTCACCATTTGGCGATCTAGACGTACAGCCTTTTTTTTCTCTTCTTTTAATTTATGATGTTGCGCAATTGCTCTATAGTAGGATTGGAAATAGTGTACTACAACTTTTTTTATCTTCTATTAAGTAAAACCGGGTGCGGGGCAAAAAAAAAGATCAAAGAGATGTTAAAGATATCTGAAGCTGAAGTTAAAATTCCACAAAAATATCGAATTTCATATTCTTTCAAATTTTAAAAAGGCAATGTATCAAAATACCTATACGAGATGAACTATTACAAAAGGGAGTCCCTAGGTCGGAGGCCTCCATTGCCAAGAAACCCGATCCGAAGCTGACTCAACCGGTTCCAAGTTAGGAAATGCCAGACTTTAGTTAGGATGTAAGTTCATTGGTGTAAATTTGGAGGAGATTCGTATTACTATTTTTTGTATAATTAATCAATGAGAGATTATTTTGGCTCTTTTTAGGCCTTACTATATTTTGCATGTTGGAGACATTTTGGATCTCTTTCTCACTCTAAAATTTGGGATTGTCTTTAAAGAGATCATTATCTTTTATATGTGGAGGTCACAATCATTCCCGTTCATTAGATGTCAAATTGGATGGCTTAAGGTAAGTTATGAAGTTCGAGAATTTTTTTTGGAACTTTGTGTCTATTCAATGACACTCTTACAACCATCCATTATGAAATTTAATGGACAAGAATAAAATGATGGTGACCTCCATGCACAAAAGATAAATGGTTTCTTGTAAACAGTTCCTCAAAAATTATCTATATCTTGTTTTTAGTTAGAAAAAATGCTTTACTATGAAGGCCATGGTATATTGGACTTGGGAGTAGTATTATCAAATTTCCTCGCTTTGCCTAAAGAGGCCGAAGCCTTTGGATTTTGGGCCTAGACCGAAACAAAATGAAGTTTGGTATTGGCACGTTGGTCAGATTCAGGTATGGCTAATTCAGTCGAAGCTTCAACCTCTTCGGTGTAAACAAAAAAATATCTATATATATATATATATATATATATATATATTAATTTTTTTAAAAAAATATGATGTCTTCCAAAATGTACTTAATGGCTTCATTTTTCTCCCTAAACGAAACAAAACTCTCGAGTGAATATGATACAGTTGAAATTGAGCCAAGCCGAGCCAGAAGCATTTGGACTTTTAGAGAGAGAGGAAGGGTCACGATCGAGGGCTTTATGGGTGGGCCTCAATCAAGGGAATGGTGAGCAAAAGGCAAGACAAACACTCATGCATTCGCCTGCCACCACCCACCGATCCACTTGGAAGATATTTGACAAATTTAATGAATGCCTCCTCTCTCGCTCTTTTTATGATTCGCCCTTTAACGCAGGGCACGGTTCTCGTCCTCTCTCCTTTTAATGTTTGGTGTCTCTTTCTCTCACAGCGGCACCAACCTCAATTTACTTTTGTCTCACACTATTTGTAAGGGTGCTGCAACGTTAAATAATCAAAATAAAATAAGTATACCTCTCAAGTTCATCATGTAACTTTAGTATAAAAAATTATTAGGATGGCTTGATAATCCATTTTTATATGTAATCATAAAATTTTAAGTTTAAATAATGATTTAAATCAAATAGATCTATATACATATAAAAATTGTAAAAATAAACAGTCCAGATAATATACAATTTGGAACTCAAAATCTCTTTTCCCATATCTATATATCTCGAAATCAAGATGATCCATTAGAGGATTTTCCAATGTTGTATACTTACTTTCTCTCAGGCAAAAGACTAACTCGATAATAATTTTTAATTCAAAGTTTTGAGAACCACCTAAGATTATTCAATAGAAAAAAAAAAAAAATTGAATTTTGAGTTTTCTAACACATTGATCTCACCTCTGAAAATTCGAACCGTTTCAATATAATATCGAGACATTATTTTTCTTAAGCATATGGCTTGAAGAGGTCCTCAAAACTTGTTAGTAATACTTCTAAATTAGTAATACTTCTAAATTATTTTTCTTAAGCATATGAACTTTATATTTTTGTGATTCTGTATTCAAGCCCAAATACCCTGCTTCATAAGGAAGTATGCTCACAAGACAGTCTTTTTATTTATTTTTACTCAGCATTCCTAATATTGATTTTAGAGGGGCAAGATGGTCTTTTTACTTGACCTATTTGCCAGAGAAAAATACTATTTTAGCCCTAGTTTTTCAGCATTAAGAAGTGAGAATCATGTGGAAACTTTTTGTTCTGAAGGGCATTTTTTAAAATAGTACCAATACTTTGCCTATACACAAAGATACCCCTGATTGCTCTACATTTCAAATACCGCATAGCTGCATTTAAGAGTTTTTCAATAATTTTTTTGAGGATATACCTGATTGATAAAGAAACTTAAAAGCCTCAAAATGTAATCTGTTGTCATTTTACCCCGGGGTTTCAACCCATTTCTTGATATTTTCCCTTTTATTTATTGTCTCACTACAAAGTCTACTGTTAATTCATGCTAAAAAGAATAAAATAACCCATGATAAAGCTTCCAAAACTGAGATGCTTTACAGGCATCATAAATACAAACAAATTGAATAGGAAACATTTTCTCAGATTCCAATACCGAGATGCCTTAAGAGCATCATGAATACTTACAAATGGAATAGGAGACGATTTTTTTCAAAGTTAAAAGTCCTCATCAGTTGTAAAAACATGGTTGTCCACTCCATTGTGGATGTTAGACATGACTGAAGCTTTTTGATAGTCACCCACCCTTCTCTCAAAGAAATTTGCCTTTCCCCTGCTCTCAGAAAAAGATAAATCAAAATGAGTTCTGATTTAGAGAAAATACCAAATATTTTTTATGTGTGTGTGTATGAGAGAGCGAGAGGTAAAATATCAAGAGAAAAAATATAAAGGAATGATAAACATAATGAATGGGCAAAATCGGAAGCTCAGGAGAGGTGGGTTACAGTTTAGGACCATGATTTGTCACCAACCTGGCCACTAATACACTCTTAAACCAACTTATACCAGACTTTTCCAGGAGAATGCAAGATATTGCAAACAATTCAGAGGAAATACTATGTCACAATGAACCTTATTTCTATTTCTGATCAACTAAGGAATATAATCAACTTGGCTATTTTTCCAATCCTGTCAACCAGTAGTTCAAGAACCCAAAGCTCAAATGATCAGAGGTACAAAAAATAAGTGCAAAGCTGACGACAAAAGTGAAATCTACAGAAAGAAAGACACCTAAGTTTAATTTGCATATATCATACCATCCTGGGTTCAACTCTAACAGCTCATCTACCCCACCCCCAGATCCAAGAGAGAGAGAGAGAGAGAGAGAGAGAGAGAGAGAGAGAGAGGAGAGAGAGAGAGAGAGAGAGAGAGAGAGAGAGAGAGAGAAGAAGTAAGTACGTACGTACGTAGTAGTAGTAGTACGTAGTAACGTAAGTACGTACTACTATACTATATACTACTACTATACTATACTACTATATAT
>NW_006499801.1:1404220-1415141 GCF_000471905.2 Amborella trichopoda
ACGTAACGAGAGTAGACGAGTAGACGACGTACGTAGTACGAGACGTAGTAGAGTACGTACGACGTAGTAGTAGTACGTACGAGACGAGTAGAGAGAGAGAGACGAGAGAGAGAGAGAGAGAGAGAGAGAGAGAGAGAGAGAGAGAGAGAGAGAGAGAGAGAGAGAGAGAGAGAGAGCATAAATAAAGGAGTTAACTCCCATTTAGGAGTATTTCTGGGGACCTTAAAAGTTAAAATCTTCTCAAATACATTTATACACTCTAAGATCAATTTCATAAAATGACTATTTGGATCTAAAAAAGTGCTCCAACTAAAATCCTCTCCAAGCTTTAATTTGCATCATCCATTGATGTACATCAAACCTTGTGATTTTTTAGCTCAAAATCATTAATTATTAAATTTTTGAAATTGGAACAAGAGTTGCTCAAACTTGTTTAGATATGGTTTTGGGTCCCACAAATACCCCTAAGGAAGAGTTTGGCAGCAGGTCCTAATGAGCAGTTTGGACCGACCAGTATGGATTAAAAAAAAGAAAACATTCTAGGACCGACCGGTCCATCACATAAGTGTCTAATGATAACAAACAACAATGCCGAGATGAATACGTCAGATTTATACTTCTCCAATTATTCTATAAATCCCACAGTTGCATTTGCAAGTAATGCTAAATTCTTTCTGATAAAATACACAAGAAGCTTGCACTTTCACTGAAAAGACTAGGAAGTTTAGGCCTCATTTGAAGAATCAATGCAGAAAAAACACCACCATATTAGAAACTCTTGAAGCGTTAGTAATTGCGTGACAAGAAGGGGCATCCTCATTCAACATTCAACATACAACTAATCCGATGCTAACCCATCCCCATATATGCAACTGACAATCAAAACAAAAACTAGTTTATAAAGAAAAAAGAAGCCGTGGTACAGAGTATACTCACTGCAAAGAAATGAAGTCCATCCACTCAAATGGGTTTTCAACGTTGTACTTTTTGTGGTAACCTAAAGAAACCTGGACAATCCATTAACAGTATTATTTTTGTACAGCTTGATAGCCATTGGTATACAGATTTTGCCAACTGTATAACCATTTTGTAAATAAATTAGTTAACATAATACAAATCGTAAAGTTAAACGTTTCTCAAAAAAACATAATACAAATAGTTAGCTTTCAAAAAGCAATATTAATGTATACTATTTTGTTAATAAAATTTTATAATGCATAGGTTATTGAGATAAATAATTGAAAAAAGCTAAAAAACCTGACAAGCTTTACCAGCAAACGATCAGCAACAAATTTTATGTATTGGCTCATAAGAACTGAGTTCATGCCAATCAGATCACAAGGAAGAGCTTCACAGACAAATTCAGTTTCTATTTCTACGGAATCATGCACAATTTGGTGCACCCGTTGTTCACTGAGAGGCCTTCTCAGCAAGCTGTAACACAAAAAATATGAGACAAAGCATGCTTCTTTGCTCGATTAATGAAGACAAATTACTTTGGAAGTAATAGCTCACCTATACAACAAACAAGCAAAATCACAATGTAGACCCTCATCTCTTGAGATAAGTTCATTCGAGAAGGTTAATCCAGGCATCAAACCTCGCTTTTTAAGCCAAAAAATGGCACAAAAACTGAGAAAAAAGTAATGGTAGTGAATTTTCCATAGAGCATCAAAAGGAACATAGGAGAAAACTTAACTAACTAAATCAAACCTACCTCCCAGAGAAGAAAATACCCTCAATGCATGAGAAGGCAACAAGTCTTTCTGCAAATGAATTTGAGCTGAGAAAGAATAGGAATGGTAAAAAACTGAATATTCTTAATATCAAACAAATTGTAAGAGAAAATGACCTTATGCTCATTATAAAATTAAGCAAGCAGAATAGCAAACTTTGAGTTCCATTTCACAGGACACAGGGCATGGCTCTAAAGAATATATAACAAAAACACATATTGCATGAATCTATGGCTTACCTGACATTTCCTTGTTTTAGAAAACCGCTCAGCATATTAATGTGTAAGATGTTTCTTTTATTAAAATATTGAAGCATTAAAGTTACATCTCAGAATCCAAAGGAATGTCATGATTCTCACTAAGTGGGTCGTGAAGAGCTTTGGTCCTATATACAAGTGATTTAGGCAGCAATGAGAAGACCTCTTACTGTAATGCAAATAAACAACAAGGACCACAAAGAAAATAGGTGAAACAATGACAGAACCATCCCAACACTTAAGGAATATAAACAAATATGTTACTAACAGAAAAACAGCATATGCAATCATGTAATAGTCTGATACAATGAACTATTTATTATGAAGCAAATAGTGGAATCAACTGGGCTAAAATAACAGCAGGATTGGCACATTCTACATATGTTGCCTTATTCTCATAGAAATGATAATAAGGAAAAGTAAAGCATATGATGACAAATCACAGAACTATCCCTATGCTTAAATAATGTATAAACACATACATAACAGAAAGTGGAAATGACCACTCTCTCTCTCTCTCTCTCTCTCTCTCTCTCTCTCTCTCTCTCTCTGTCACATACACACACACACACACACACACCCCTGGATATTCAATTTGAATTAAGGACAAACTATGAAGATTGAGCTGTCAACCATACACAGACGAAGTACTACACCATTGTAGCAAAGTACATGGGATACTAAATTTCTATGTCCCCACTTGATCAGGCAAGCAATGCAATTGAGAGTATAAAAGGATTCTACGTTATCTTCAAGCTAGAGCAGCGCTGCTGTTGACAATGTTGATCCAAAATGGTGATACATTGGACGACTCTAAACCCATAGAACTCGAGCCTTAGTGAACGCTCCAATCTCTCTGTTACAGCCATGTCTAACTCCTTATCCTTTTAAAAACAGGGCAACATCATTCCCCAATCTCTAAGGGCATGTTCAAATTTTAGAAGACACAGTTTTGGAAACTGAGTCTTACTTCCATGGTCACCAATGGTACCCACGTTATCCATTTTTCAACATTTAAAATAATGAAAGTGGATACCATGGTATCCATTTTTCATGTAGCACTTCCTGTTATCAAACAGGGAAGTGCTACAGTGTCTGGAAGAAGCGATTTCCGAAACCACATTTTCCAAGATTCAAGCGCACCATAAAAGAACGTGCCCACATTGAGGTTTCTAATTGAATATTAAAGATGAAAAGAACAAAAAGTAAATGACAACTAAGGTGAAAAACAACATCTGTTCTCTATCACATATAAAGGAATGACAAAATGTAGAAACAATCAAAATACAACTGAAGTGGAATACCATTGAATCCAATCTATAGCCCACTTGGCCTTTCGAGCCACACAAGAAATACTCTCTATGGCGTTGAATAACCGTTGCTTCTCTCTAGAATCTTTGATGTAAGTCTCCAAAAGTAAGCTATACATTTCTGCAGAGATATTTTTTGCAAAAAAAAGAAAAGAAAGGAAGAATTAACTAGAGAACCAAAACATATCCAAAAACTTTCGAGTTACCTCAAAATCAGTTTCAGGGCTTTACCAGAGTGGATATTCTCCATTGCTATCTGGAAACCATAAAATGCCCGAGCCTACAATTGATCCAGAGCAATATAATTAGAACTGTAGCATTGGACACTTAGCCTTTACATGCAAAGAAAAGAAATTATAGGATAATCTTTATACAATTGGATTGGATACTTAGCCTTTATAAAACATAATAGAAAGAAGTGCAGAAATTGATATGTGACCTCAGGCAGCTGAATATCATTCAAGAATCTAGCAGCTAGGTTTTCCAAGACAATTCCATCCGATGAAGCAAAGAACGCAAGCACATGACTTATGAAGTGCTTCTCATTGCCTGAAAGGCTTTCCCATTGATTAATATCGGCAGAAAGATCAACTTCCTCGGCTGCAATTAAAATTTGACACCAAAGAGAAGTAAACTGTCAGCTAAGAGAAATAACATAAATAAGCAGTTGGTATAAAGTTTCGGGCTGATTTTAATGTAATCCGTAATGATGACGAATTCCAATGAATGGTAAAAAAAAGAAGCAAATTCAATACAAGAAAAAAGCAGAAAACAAAAAGAAATATATAAAACAGACTCCCAAGAAACATATTGCACCCAAAGATTGTACAACAATCAAATTTGACTAAACAAAAAACAAAAGGAAAAGGAATTCTGAAGAGCTAAGATGGAACTGCCAATTTGAAAACAAAAAGCAAGAATCAGCGAAGAAATTAACCAAATCGAAAAAAAAAAACCATGTTAAAAACGCAATCCAGAAGCAGAAAAACAGCGAAAGAAAGGAAAAAAAATAAAAATGGTAGCAAGATAAACAGAAATTCTTAAATTTTCAGTCCTTAACAATCTAATTGGATTCAGAAAAGGTGAAATGACAGCCAAAAATAAAAAATACAGTATTTGGGTTCTTGAGAATTGCCTGGAAATTTTAAAGATTAGAGGTTCCAATATGCGAAGAAAGAATTTAACGAGAAACCTTGTCAATTGTGAATAACTGAATATGAATAACTTAATTCAGACTAAATGAAACAGGGTAAAAAATAAACACAGAATACAAAAGAAATAACACATAGGAAAAAGAGGAAATCCCTGAAAAGCTAAGTGAAACGTGAACAAAAGTAAGGATTGAATAAAACCCGAAAATCAAGGGAAAAGCAAAAATTATAATAAAATATGTATGGTACTCAAAGATAAACTTTGAAATAAATCTATTAGATAATTTAGAAAAAACCAAAAAAGAAGAAGGTAGCAAACAATTTTTATTAGAAAAAAATAGAATTTTGCCAAAAAAAAGAAGGGCTTGAAACCCAATTCAAAAACATATATAACAGAGAAGTACCCAATTTGAAAACCCCACGTACCAAAAACCATACCAGAGCTAAAAAGCAAATTTTATTCATAAACTTTTGAAATTGCGAACCAAAAAAGAAGAGAAAAAAAAAAGAATCAAAAAATAATACCAGTCCAGAAGCTTGCTTGAGCTTTCTTGTACATCTCCCAGAGCTGCTTGTGTCTGATAGGGAACATGCAAAACCTATCACATTTTTCAGTTAATATCTCCTCTTCTTCTCTCTCTCTCTCTTCTTCTGGTTTCATCGCAGAACCCATTGCAGTCCTACACATGAATCATAGGCTTCTGAGAGAGAGATGAATCATAGGCTTCTTAGAGAGAGAGAGAACGCTAAAACCCCTAAAACCAGGAGAAGACAACTACGAATTTTGGGAGATTGATAAGGATGTTTGGCATCGAAAGCCGAGAAGTTTTCTGGAGTGCCTATAATAAAATATCTGCAATTTGTGCGCTCACGTATAGTATGCTCCCAGGTGAGCATAGTTTCGTTTTAGTTTATTTCTACTCTTTCTATTAGAAGACATTATTTCAATCGGGAATTTGGGAAGTGACCGAGAATTACTAGATGATTATTCTATAAATAAATAAAAATTGAGCTTTAAACCTTAAATAGAATAATAATAAAAATTAAATACAATGTGTCCATTGGGATCCAGTAAACTAATGAAACGTGTAACAATTTCTCATAAGCATTTTTCATACAATCGCACATATTACTTTCAACCCGAACTCCTGACCTGGATCTGATTGGTTTTGCATAAGTGGCCTATATTTCTTAGGGAAATTACAAATATATATATATATATCTGCTATATTTTACGTTATTACGGATGTATCAAATAGTTTTCGTTATTACTTGTATGTCTATTTTTTATTTTTTATAATGTAATTTTTTTAAAAATACGACTTTATTTTTTTTCAGATGTTGAATAACCGAATTGGAGGGTTTTTCGGATGTTCAACATCCGAAAATAAGCCGAAAGTTCAATGTTCACATTCCCATTTTCGGGTGTTGAACATCTGAATTGAAGGGTTTTTCGGATGTTGGACATCTGAAAATGTCATATTTTCGGATGTTTAATATCCAAAAATATGACTTTGAATTTCCAAAAAGTCTATGGAATTTCGTAGTCATTTTCGGATGATGAACGCAGTCATTTTCAGATGATGAACATCCAAAAATATGATATTTTCTGATGTCCAACATCCAAAATTATTTTTGGATGTTCAACATTCGAAAATGTGATATTTTCGGACGTCCAACATCCGAAACCATTCTCACAAGGAATATAATGTATACATAACCCTTCAATTCGGATGTTCAACACCCGAAAATAAGAATGTGAATGTTAAACTTTCGACCTATTTTCGGATATTGAACATCTGAAAAACCCTTCAATTCGGTATTTCAACATCCAACAAAAGGTAAAGTCATCTTTTTAAAAAAATTACGTTATAAAAAGAAAAAAACGGATATGCATATAATAACGAAAACCATTTGGTACATCCGTAATATCGTAAAGTGTAACAAATATTTATGTAAATTTTCTCTATTTATTAACATGCAGCTGTGAGGAAAATCAAAATTCATTATGCATGCATGTACCCAAACATGTATATATGGTCAAAGACACCTAAATCATAACAGTGAATTGGTAAGGGATTTGTTCGAATCAAAATGAGACTGATAATCAAATTGGGACGGATGACTTATCTAATCAATTTGATTGTCTTAGAAATATTAAGAAAATATGAATAATACTCTTACAATATGTAATACATTAAGAATATGTTTCCCACTTTGCTAGCTGATCAAATCAGTTGGACTGGCTAAAACCAATCAAACAACAGTAAATTTAATTTTTACTTTAGATTAGACCAACCGAGGTTGCGGTCCGATGAGTCAGATCATGGGACCGCTCCAATTTTGATAACTATGGTCTAGAATATAGAATTAGGCTAGAATGTTTTAATAGAAGATGTAGAGTTCGGTGTCACCATATAATTTCTTGTACTCATACTCACGACTGGACTAAAAACCGAAGACTTTTTGAGTCATTTGGGATCCGGTATTTGCAAAACCGGGTTATGCATCAATTTGTAAAAAATGGTTTTAGAAACAATGTCATTTGGGTAGCTTTTGGATTAACTTGGTATATAACAAGTCTCTTTGCTTAATATTAAGTTACAAATCCCTGCAAATCTAAGGGGGCACAAAAAACTAAAAAATATTGTGTACAATTTCACATCCATAGATGAGCATGAATATAAGAAAACACAACCCTAACCCTAATCTTCACCAATACCCCTTGCAAGAACAAAGTCCTTCTCTAAAATGGTGAAATCTATTTCTATCTCTCATCACTATAGTCCTCTCGTATGCTAGGGACACAAGCATCATAAAATTGTGACAGTCATGACAAACTCTTAGGGTTTTCACAATGTAAATTGGCTCCTTAGGGTTTGTTCTGATTAAACCGAATGCAAGTGCTAATTTCTCACTATGTTGCCTTAAGGACTTCCTTTTCTCCTCCTCATCTACACCAAGTAGCACTTCCCTAGTGTCTAGGGCATAACCCAAAAACCCTATTTCTCTAAATACATTCTCCAATGTGGCATTGATCTTTTCTATATCTTTGTGTACCCTGTCACCAGCTACAAATTCATGTAGCACACCATGGACCTCAATGTAACTGCATCCAGGTGCTCTTTGCACTCCATCAATCACCATTGATTTTCTAACCCTGGAAACATCAGCCCACCTATTGAATGAGGCATACATATTAGAAAGGAGCACAAAATGGCCACCATCTTGTGTGCCAAGCTTCATGAGTTCTCTCCCTACTCTCTCACCCAGCTCTACGTTCCTATGAATCCTACAGGCATTGAGTAGTGCACCCCAAATGGCGCTATCCGGTGCCATTGGCATCCCCTCAATGAGCTCCTCGGCCTCCTCGAAGAGGCCTGCTCGTCCGAGGAGGTCGACCATGCAAGCGAAATGGTCAAGCCCGGGTGTGATGTGGTGCACTTGGGTCATCTTACGAAAGCAATCTCGACCTTCAACGATCAAGCCACCATGACCACATGCACAAAGTACCCCTACAAATGTGATCCCATCAGGTTCTATCCCTTCTTTTTCCATCCTAGAGAGAAGGGAGAGGCACTCTTTGGCTAGCCCATGCATGGCTAGCCCCTTGATCATGACAGTCCACGAGACAAGGGTCTTCTCCGAAATCTCCTCAAAAACTTCGACTGCTTTCTCTATCTTCCCACACTTGGCATACATGTCAACAAGAGCAGTCCCGACAATCGGATTGAGGCCCAAATTGCTCTTCCATATATGTGAATGGATCCACTCCCCTTGCTTTAGTGCACCGAGGTGCGAACAAGCTGTTAGCACGCTCGCTAGCAAAGCTTCATTAGGCCTAAACTTTGTGACTTGCATCGATGCAAAGAGTTCCAATCCCTCCATGAAATGCCCACCCTGCACATAGCCAGTCACCATTGCGCTCCACGCCACAACATCTCTTTGAGGCATCTCATCGAACACCCTCCGTGCCCGTTCTATCTGACCACACTTGGCGTACCCGCTTACCATCGACGTCCAGACAACTATATCACTTCTTTCAGTCATTTTATCAAAAATTTGGGATGCTTTCTCCACTAACCCAAATGAGCAATACATGTTAATGAGATTGCTCTTGACAAATGCATCATCAGATAGGCCAACCTTCAACATATGTGCATGTATTGCCTGCCCCTCCTGTTGGGCAGAGGAGGCAGTGGAAGCCTTGAAAAGGAAAGGATAGGTGTAATTGTTAGGCATGAGGCCATGGTTTAGCATCTGGAGGAAGAGTTCTAAGCTTCTTTGAGGAATGCTACTTTTTGAGTAGCCTCTTATCATAAGGTTGAAAATAAGGAGGTCAGGGTTAAGCATTTGGTTGAAGAGAAGTTGGGCATAGTGCATTGAGCCATGAGGGTCTAACTCAATGCAATGAGTGAGGATTTGAGTGATTGAAGGGTTGTGTTGAGCCATTCTCCTTTTGATGAGTTGGGTATGGATTTGATAGGCATATCTTAGGTCTTTAATTGGGGGCGAGGGATTTGATGGAGAATTTGGCCATGAATTAAAGGAGGTGTTTGGAGGGTGGGTGCACATAAGGTACAACATTTTGGGTGTGGGCTTGGGTATGTGTATTGGACTTGGTTTTGGTGCTAGTATTTGAGGCCAAATATATCCATCATGGACTTGGTTGTGGTGCTAGTTTTTGATGCCAAATATATGTCTAATAGGAGAGGAGAGGTGGGATAAAGTTATATTTTTCATTTTTAGCCTTATAAACATGTCCGATCCGGACCCCAAACTGGACCAGTAGGGCACGTCTAGGTTAACTTGGACTTGAAGTAGACCTAGGGGTGAGAACAGGTCGGATCGGGGCCGGATCCGAAAAGTATGCATCAAATCTGGGTTCAAATTAGATCATGGATATTCGGATCCAGATTTAGATCTGAATAGTATACATCAGGTTCATATTCAAATCTAAATAGTACACATCAAATCTAGAATTGAATCTAAATCCGATTTATCAAAAGATATGAAGAGATAGAAATATGAGATAGAGAAAGAAAACACGGAGGGAGAGAATGGACTCCATTATAGAAAGAGAGGGAGAGAGAAATGTGATGTTATAAAAAGAGAGGAAGAGATAAAAATACGGGATAGAGAGGGAGAGAGTGTGGAGAGAGAGAATGAACTCCATTATGGAAAGAGGGAGAGAAAAAATAGGGCGCTATGGAAAGAGAGGGAGAGAGCTGGTTAAATATCGGGGGAGAGTTTTAAATGAGTTATTAGGAAAGAGAGATAGTGGATGTGTATGAGAATATTGGTGAGGACATAGAAGAGAGAGAAAACAGGGAGGGAGGGGAGAAATTTTCATTTATTAGGAGAAAGAAAATAGGAGATAAATTTTAGAAAAGTTAATTTATTAAGAGAGAGATTGGAAATGAGAGAATGGGATGAGAGAGAAGAAGGATGGGCAAGAGATGACATGCATGGCATGAGAGAGATATGGGGAGAGAGAGAAGAGAGAGATGTGGGGAGAGAGAAAAGAGAGTCATTAATATGGTGGGATAGGTAGCTAAAGAATAGGGAGTCTTGCACTCGTTTAATATATAACTAGTAATATGCTTGTGCCTTGCAAGTGATATTTAAATATAAATCACTAAAACATGTTTATCATTGAAAAGTATTTTCAATAAAATAGGGTCTTAGATATCATTGAATTTATCTTCACTATTGAATACCTTTATGAAATAATTATGATTTTTTAAAAAACCATCCAACAAATAAACAATTTAGGTATACTATTTGTGATAAAATATGATCATAGGGAGATGAAAAATTTTTAAATGCTATTTTAAATAGAGCAATAAAAATTGATATGGTGCAAATGAAAAATAGTGGGAGAAAGCTAGAGGAGATGTGATCAAAATTCATAATTAGAAATAAAAATTACTCAAGTATCTCATAAAAAATTAATTAAATTTTATATATACTTCATCACATTTTTTTTTGCTAAAAATATAATATTGTAGTTACAAAAGCAATTTATTTAAATAGTCATAAAATTTTTAAAATACATATAAAGGAAAAAATTGAGATGAAAATAAAGCAATACATCGTTTAACATAAGAATCAAAAAGAAAAAATAACTAATTTTCTACTTCCCAATAGAGATACTAAAAGAGACACAAACCATTTGAAAAATAGCAAGAGAAAGCAAAGAAAGAGTCATATTAATAAATAAGTTATATGCAATTAAAACAACAACAATAACAACAACAATAATAATAATAATGGTAATAACAACAACATCAACAATAATTATAGTTGTTGTTGTTATTGTTATTATTATTGTTATTGTTATTATTATTATATTAAAAAGATATATAGGGGGTGAGCATACTCAAACCACTTATTTGTTGTATTTAAAAACTACATTACAACTTCTAAAAATATAATATATATATATATATATATATATATATATA
>NW_006499801.1:1415161-1452695 GCF_000471905.2 Amborella trichopoda
GGCCTTTCGCGGGCAGGGTAACGGGGTTACTAGCCAGCTCCAGGCCAGGCCAAATACAGTAATCAAAACAAATTTTCGATACTTTTATTTTAGAAAATTAATTTCTAACAAAAAAAACTGCGAGAGAGTACTAGGATAGTCTAGAGAAAGAGAGACTTAAAGAGGGAGATATGAGTGACAAATGAGAGAGGTTATAAGAGATATCTAATAAAGGAGTTATGACTTAGAGAGACATTAATTACCGGTTATATAATGGGAGAGAAAAAAGGTGGGAGGAGAGTGAAAGGTGCAGGTGGAGAAAAAGGTGAGTGGTAGAGAGTAAATTAAATAGAGAGGGATAGAAAAGTGGGAGGTAGAGAGAGTAAATTAAATAGAAAAAGAGAGATAGAGAGACATCATATTAAAAAAGGAGTTACATAAAAAGTAAAGAAAGAATTATTTATATTTATGTCTTTTTATGTATATAGGAAGAAGAGAGTTACATAAAAATATTACACTAAAAAAAGAGTTACCTATATTTATGGCTACATTAAAAAAGAGTTACCAATATTTGTGGTTTTTTATGCATGTGGGAGGAAGAGAGAGAGTAAATGTGGGAGGGGGTAGGAAACATAACAAATTAAAAGAAATTAAAAGAGAGATATTTAATATGGGGAGAGGAGAAAAGAGAGAGAGATTAATATGGGTGAGAGAAACGTAGGGGACTTGAAATTATTAAGAATAGAGAGAGAAGAAGGATGATTGAATGAAGGGAAAGAATGGGATGAGATGGCATATATGGGCATGAAAAAAATGTGGGGGAGAAAGTGCATGAGATGATATGTATGGGCATAAAAGAGATGTGTGGAAGAGAGAGTTATTAATATCGTGGGATATATGGCAAAAGAATAAATAGGGTAGTTCTCTCGCTTAATATATAAAATAGATAGATAGATAAAAGATTTCTATAAAGGGTGTGGTTTCCCTAGTGTTGCAACCTTAAACAATCCATTTAAGGCACACCTTCAAATTTTATCATAATATATAATTTTGATGTAAAATACTCTTATGATTATCTCAAAATTAATTTTCAAATCTAATTATAAAATATTAAACTCCAAAAATGATTAAAATCAAGTAGATCTATAAACATATGAAAATCTTGAAAATGGACAATCTATATAATGTGTTGTCAAATGCACCATTTTTGGGACTCAAAATCTTTTTTTTTCTCATAGTCATTCAATGTTGAAACAACATTTACTGATGGATTTTTGAGGTGCATCCGTAGTTCTACATTTTAAGGTTGCAACATTATATAAATTTTTCCCTTCTATAAATGAAATAAATGAAGGGTGCAGTTTGTATTGAGCCTAGGCTCTAATCAATCAAATTAGAGCCTGCCTTCAAATAGTGTCAAGAAATGTGGTTTCAATATTGAAAATCTTTATGATAGCCTTAAAATATATTTCCATCTTTGTCTATAAAGTTTAAAGCTTAAAAAATCGTATAGAGCGACAAATCTATGAAAATTTAAAAATTGACGGTCCAAGAATGCGTCAAAAAATATACTATTTTCAAAACTTAAAATACTAATTTTTTCTCATGTTCATGCATCTCGATGTCAATATGATCAATTTGAAGATACTGGGCATCAAAACAACTCCTCTAGTGAAATTTTTTAGGTAGGCTCAAATGTGATTTAGAGCTTCAGCTTTATATAAGTTTTTCCCATAAATGAATGCATAGATATACGTAAACTAGCGAAGCTTTGGAGTTTGGAAGGTAGTGTTTGCCCACGAACCAATGCTATTAAATATTTGACCAAAATTGCCTATGTACCTTCTCTTAATTAGTTTTGCATACGTTGCTCTTTCTTTGTAATCCTCCTCCTTTCTTCTTTTGTCTTATTTTACCAAATTTAATATAAAAACTCACAACCTTGTACATTGAATTTTACCATGCAGTTCTCCAAGACATTTGATATTAGACAAATTTATCAAAATATAGCTAAAATTTTATCCGTTTAACACTTTACCTATTTATTAAAGTACATCAAAAATATCATTTATTTTTTATATGAATGTGGTTTGCATAAGGCTGTAATTTTAAATAATTAAATTAAGGTGCTCTTCTAAAATTCATCATAACATGTAATTTTGGTATTAAAAATTATTAAGATAGCCGGAAATATATTTTTATTTCTAATTATAGAATTTTAAACTCCAAAACTGATTCAAATCAAGTAGATTTATACACATGTGAAATCTTAAAAATAGTCAGTCCAGATAATATGTTGCAAGATGTAATATTTTTAGGACTTGAAAAAAAATAGTAATAATAATAATAATATAGATATATATATGTCAAGAAGATTTTCAACACTAAAATAGCCTTTTCAAATGGATTTTTGGTGTGCACCTTAATTCTATATTTTACGGTTGCAACGTTATATAAGCTTTTTTTAAAAAATATTTTAGTTGTTTAACTCATGATTAACGATGCCTTTTTTTATAATTAAATCAAAATAAAACAGACAAGTTGCTAAATAATTCCTCTCTTATTTGCATTTAGATGAACTTCTCTTTAAACTTCATGTATGCAGTGATAAATAGAAATAGGTCATTTCTATCTATTAGACAAACAAAATTATCGATCAAAAGTCTATGTTTTCTCAAATAAAAAATTGTTGAGCTAGACATATAGAAATTGCGTGCAAAAATACATATGAAAGTTTCAGATAAATCATAAAAGAAAAGTCTAAAATTTCTAAGATCAAGGTCTGACAATGGAGCTTGTTTGTTATGTACATGTGAACCTGGTACAATGGTGATGCTTCAAAGAGGGCAAAAGGATGCTTCTTGGCATTTTGACAAATGTTGAGGAAACAAATATTTTCACTGAAGAATATAAAGGGGCATCCACCCAATTACATCCTTCTCTCACTCTACCATTACTGATACAGCTCTTCAAATCTCTGTACAATGAAAGTGTTGGTGGTGGTGGTGGTGGTGATGGTATCAATGGCCAATGTTTCAATTGGTGGTTGTGCAGCTTCTTGCAACTCGCAAGGTTTAAATGTGTGTGCAGGGGCCCTCTTTAAGTCCATCCCACCTTCAACCTCATGTTGCTCAAAGCTAAAGCAACAAGCTCCATGCATGTGCCAATACTCCAAGGATCCCCACCTCCACAACTTCATTGCCTCTCCAAATGCCAAGAACATAGCACAAAAGTGTGGCACCCCTCTCCCTAACTGCTAGATTAGAGGCCCTCTTTCTCTCTCCTCTCTCTAATGTTTGTTTTGTTGTGGGGCTTGGGTTCAGATTTCTTCATATTGATGCACCCTTTTTTCTTTTTCTTTTTTTAAAATGTGAATTGGGTTGAGATTTCTTCATATTTTTTTGCTGCCCATTTCACATATGGTTTAGTTTTCTTTATGAGAGAGAGAGAGACTAGGGTGATCCAGAGGAAAATAAAGTGAGCTAGTTGCTGGCATTTGAGTGATCTTGTGTTAAGTTTTTGGTGCTTCCGCCTTGTATGTTTGCTTTGATGCTTCTTTCTCTTCTTGAAAAAGTGTATTATGCATCAGGGGGTGCATAACTACATATGCGGTCTCAAAAGCATCATATGCCCATCTTAAAGATGGGGGTGGCCTCGAAAGCATCATATGCCCATCTTAAAGATAGGGGTGGCGGTGGCAGTGGACCCATCGAGACCCAGGGCATGAAGGTCTAAAAAAGTGTTCAAACAATTTAAATATATATATAAAAATACTAAATTATAAAAAGCATATAAAAAATAATTAAAAGGAAAATGCCTTCAAATAAAATTGAAAATTAGTGAAAAAAAATGAATTTTAACGAATCTATCAGGATGTCATCTATAATTTGTCTCCCTTTGATGAAGGCCGATTGAGGTTCCAGAACAATACTTCAAGCCTAGTAGAGTGAATCACCTCCTGCGCAATCAAGATGCCATCACCTTTTTATGAAAGCCGATTGAGGTTCCAGAACAATACTTCAAGCCTAGTAGAGGGGATCACCTCCTGCGCAATCAGGATGCCATCACCCTTTTATGAAGGCCGATTGAGGTCCCAGAACAATACTTGAGATGATTGCGTTCAGCCTATTGGCCAAAACTTCTGAGAGGATTTTATATATTAAATTGAGAAGGCTAATGGGCCTGAAGTCTTGAAAGAACTCCAAGTGCTGTTTCTTAGGGATTGGAGTTCGAAACCTTATTAACCGTCATCATGAATAATTCATCAAAGAATATCTTCAAATTATTTTTCACAAGGTCCCAAAATTCTTGGAAAAAAGCCAACTTGAACCCATCAGGCCAGGGGCTTTATCTATTTTATGGGCAGACGCCTCTCTAAATTCGTCAATGTGAAAAGGTCTTTCCAATGACTTCACAAGAGCTGAGTTTAACAACTTAAATGGGAGATGTTCCAAGGAGTAGTGCATCAGAAAGCTTTAGAGAAGAGGCTGACTATAAAATTCTCCCTGCCCTGCTGGTCCCCTTCTGAAATTCCAGGAAAAGAAATCTCATCCATATTATTTGACTTGACCTCCTCCTAGAGTTAGCGATAGTATAGAAATACTTGGTGTTATCGTCCCCCGTCTTTAATCCAATCCATTTAGACCGAGATCTTTGGAACTAGAACGTCTCTTGGGCTCACAAGTCTTCATTTCTAATTTTGTGTCGCTGGGTCTTCCGATCAACAGAGAGCCCTTTTCTCTTGGGATTGTTCTTGGTGGTTCGACGCATCTAAGAGGCATTCGTCTAGAACCCGAGCCTTCAATCTCCAAATAACTCTGTTTTTTTCAACGATTATCACAAATTCGTAACAGAAGGTTTTGATGAACACCTTTACGATCAAAATGCCTACAAATTTTGATAGATTCATGCCCTATTTGGCATGAAACACAAGGAAAGGCGGAAACCCAAAAAATGCAACTTTCGTGATAAAAAAACACAAAATTTTTCAACCATTTAATCTGTGAAAAAGCTGAATAAAGCTGTTTAAAGCCTGCATATTAGATCACATGCCAAAAAAACAAGAAAAATGATAAAAAAATGACAAATTTTGAAGAATCCCCCTGAAAAACACTGTACAGCTCGTGTTTTTTACGGGACTCGACGATTCCGTACAGTGAATCGACGAGTCACTGTACAGAATCGCCCAATTATCTCTAGAACCGAACAATTCCCGATTTTTTGAGCGATTCGAGACATCTACCCACCCCACCCTACCCTACCCTACCCTACCCTACCTTGGGACAATGGTATTCTGCCATACAACGTAGACGTCTGCCTTTAAGGTTTTGTTTTGTAGCCACATTAGTTCCAAGGCCCAAAAGCACCCCCAAGAAGGTCTAGCAAGAGGGGGTCATGGGGGTAAAGCTTTCACAAAAGATTTCGGGAATGCCAAATCCCAACGATTATCAATTCTGGATAACAGAGGCATGGCATGGATTCCGACCTAAGTAAATTATGTACCCGCCAATTCCAAGTCTAAAAGACCTTTAGAAAGGATAAAGTCATGTCTATTGTTTATCCTATATACCCCACTATACTGTACTATTCTATACGAAACTATACTTAGTGGGGTGTCTTCCTTGATTATAATCCCCAGCCGGACACCAAGGCAACTGGGACTAGGATAAAATATTAGACAAAGCGCTAATTTATGATTAGGGCCCATATACATTAGAGATTACAAAAAGGTCTACAGAAAATGAGCAAAGACAGAAGGGATCCTTTCACAGCCGAAGGGAACCCCCAAAATCTTCGAACCAGAGAGGCATCGGGGGAGGGCAAGCTAATTTTGTTAATTTGTAGCTTGTGAAGGACCTTCATGATGTCCTTACCCCCCCTGATGGATCCAGAAGAGCCAGCAGTGAAGGGGTCGAATGAGAGGTCCGCCTCCTTCTTCAGTCGGGAGCGCATCCTCTGAGGCCTCGGGAGTGTAGGCCACTCCAATTCACCTGCATCTATAGCCTCCTCTACCACTTTCATGGTGTGGTGCCCTTAAACTTAACACCCATAGCGTTGATCATGTCCCCGGCTTTCTCCCTAGTCACCCTCTTCTTGTCCTCCTTGCTGGGTTGCCAGTTTCGGGATCTGGGGGAGAGCTCCTCCTAGGAAGAGTCAGAGGACTCTGTCACAAACAACTGGGGGGAGGTGCGGAGAAGAAGCCAATAAAAGGGCCTTATGGAGGTCTTCATGCATAGCTTCCATCGATGGCTTCGACACAGTCAGGTAGCCCCAAGCACGGCCAGATTCCTAGGTGCTCCCTCCGGCAGTTCAGTGACTTGGGTAGGGTGGATAATGTCTATGGGCTCCTCATTAGTTAACTCGGTGATAGCGATCCTCTGGGCACCCATGGATGATGACGAAGGAAGGAGGTTTAGGTTTTCGATTGCCAAAGGAAAGCACAGTTGTGGAGAATAGGTTCTTAGAGTTATCCCCTACTTCAGGACAAGTATTTATAGGCTCAACCGGCAAATTGCAGAAAGGTAATGACGGAGACACCTCGAGACGGAGACTCCCTCTTCCTCTCCATCTTCCAAATGACGAACGGATAGACTTGGACGCCCTCCATCTTCTAGATGACGAAGGGCCGACACGTCAACCGAAGGTCTTTTGCCTTTAGGGTCAATTAACATTCGTGTCAAGCCGCTGGACGAGTCTTCAGATGAACACCAGAGCCTTCATCTTCCACACGTTTTGTTGAAATTTGGAATGCCCTCTTTTTTTTTTGGTAAGAACCTCCCTCCTCCCCCTCTGGTTTTTTACTAGAAATGGATGAAAACTTTCCGTCCGGGTATTTGGCTTTTGGCCTCCACCACCGGCTGAGCCAAAGAACCAGAGGAGGAAGAAGGGATGGGGTTGGACCCAGATTCAGGGAAAACAGTCACCGTGTTGAACTTCAGGATAAGCTTGTCTGGAATCATTTTCTTAGGCGAACACTCTACCCTTGCTTTAAGCACCCCACCCCCAGCGAAGCCCCAGCAGTCTCTAAGAGCTTCCTACATTCCTTGAGAACTTTCTCAAAAACAGACTTGGTCCCTCCAAAAGAAATGTAAAACCAATCGTTCGAATATATCTTTCAAAATTTCTTATTTTTATTTTTAAAATTTTATTTATTTTTACGTATTAGTGATATTCATGTTAGAGAGCCAAAATCCATTTCGAAAAACGCTTTATTAAGAGGGGCCACATTTCTGGATATGCGCATGGGGACTCATAGAAACTGTCATGGATAAAAAATAAAAAGCTTATATGAGGTTTATGCTTTGTATTAGAGATAAATGGTCTTAAACACAATACATTTTGCATAAGTCCGTTTTCAGGATTTTGGTGTTTGAATAGGTGATTATATAAGGAGATCATTTACGTTTGATACAAGGTGGTCGCAATTCCTTACAACTATTTGATATTAAATTTGATAGTTTGGATATGTGATAAAATTCAAAGAAATTTCTTCTGAAATTTGAGTTTGGTCAATGGAATATTTGTACCTACCCAATTTTACATCCAATAATGATTAATGGGATCATTTTGTATCAAAGATAAATAGTTTTTTTCTATATTTTAAAGTTTAAATTATTTTTAAGATCTCAAATTTTATAATTAAAAATAAAAAAATAAAAAATCTTAAACCATCCTTAAAATGTATACACCGTGACAAAGTTTAGAGGTGGGCCGCAATTTCATTGTTTAGGGTTGCAACTTTATGCAGCGGCAAACCTCGAGCTTATCAAGAGAGAGAATGGCAGGCTCTCAGGGCTGCGAGAACCCACCGATACTCAGCTCAAGCTGTGGAGAAGGCCTTATAGAAGAAATCGGAAGCCTCAATGCCTATGTCACTGGTTCTCCTGACTCTAAGCTTGCCATCCTTTTCATTTCTGATGTTTTTGGTGATTACCCCTCTCTCTTATACTGGCACTCAAGTTTGTTACTTCCCTTATTTCTATTTCTATGGCATGGTGCAAAAGATTTTTAGGAATTTGTCATTTTTGGCTGTGATTTTTTTTCCTTTTTTTTTTTTTGTACCTGTTTTTTATTTTTCTTCATTTTGGTGATACATGGATCTGAAACTCTGAATTGCTTTCTTTGTTGTTGGATTTTGGGGTCATCGAATTTATTAGGCTTTGTGATTGTTTTGAAGAGTATTTGGTTGGAGGAGAGCAAAATGGGTTTCTCTCTCTCTCTCTGAAATACTTATTTCTCTCTTTTAGTTTACGCAACATGCAGTTGACTAACTGTTTTGTTGTTCTCACTACTGGTATGTTTTATCCTCATTATTTTTGCTTATTTGCTTTGGTCTTTTCCAGGATATGAAGCTCCAAATTTGAGGTACTTTAGCTTTGACCCATGATCTCAAAAAACTGAATGCAAATGATTTATTTTGAACAAGTTCCAACCTTTAAATTCTGTCACCATAATCTCCACAAATCCCTTGATGTGGAATTGTGGAGGATTCTATTGCAAAATAAAAAATAGAAAAATTGTTGAAAAAACAGTGAAAAGCCAAACTATAAACAACATTTAAAGTCCAAAGGAGGTGGAAAAAATATATGACAGATGGGATTTGAAAAATATGATTTATAGCTGGAAACAATTTAGAAAAATCCAAAAAATGGGAGAATAGACAAATATAGCATATGATAAGAAAAACTCCCCAATCATCGTAAAAAACATCTATCATAAAACTCGCCAATCATCATAAAAAAAACCATCTAACTTTTTATACATTGATTTAGTGAAATAATATAAATATTTATTTTATTTTTATATTACTGAGTTTGTACCTAAAAAACTCGGTTTGGCAAGGTGCCAAATCCGAGTAACTCAGCCGAGTTCAAGTCGACTCATCTGAGTTTTAAAATCTGGGTTTATTCTCAGTTTTCCAGGGATTGTTGAATTAATGTTATTCATTATCCATTTACCATATTGTTTTCTCCAACCTTTATTGTATTTCTCATTCATACATGAAACAAATATCTTAATGCTTTAATCATGGTTTGAGTTTGTAGAAAGCTCGCTGACAAAGTTGCAACTGCTGGATACTTTGTAATTGTTCTGGACTACTTCTATGGGGATCCATACGTATCTGGGAGTCCTATCCAAGAGTGGATAAAGTCTCATATGCCAGTGAGTTTCGAATAATATCGATTGTGGTGGCGTTTCTCAAAAAAAAAAAATTCGATTATGGTTGTTCTTTTCATTGGAGACATAAGAATCTTGTTCTCTATGTTGCTTGAAACCTTTTGTTTAATTTTAAGTGTAAAAGTATATGTGCAATGTTCATTTCAGTGGATATTAATGAGTTGCCGATTGAAGAGTTATTTTGAAATTTCATGACTAATTCCTTCTCAATATGATTTTCTCCAAATCGCAGATCATTTAAGAGCCTTGCAGATGTTTGAATCGGGAATGTAGTCTTTGCAAAAAAATAGGGCTTAATACACCAAAGTCCTGTTCTCTCTATCAAACATAAACGGTTGCTTTTCTTTTTATAAACTTGAAAATTCCATAGGTTTTGGAGATTCTCTTACATATAACTTTCGTGGAAATTTTACCCCTTCTCTTTTGTGTCCTGCCGATTTGTGTATATTTCAATTAGTTGCTTTTATTTGTCTTCATAACTGCACCTTGGTCCTTTTCATGGTTGGTCGACATCTAGTCCTTGGTCCATCCTTCTAAGCATAAATTTGACTTGGTTCGTATTTTAAGCTCTGTAGCAGACAAACACATAATATGTGCTTCCCTACGCTTATCCCCTTTACATACGTCTCTCTTGCACCCTTGCAGGAAAAAGGAATTGAAGACTCGAAGCTGATTATTGCGGCTTTGAAAAGTAAAGGCATATCATCCATTGGAGCTGCAGGATTTTGTTGGGGAGGTGAGACTATCTCCTATTTGGTATGTAGTTATAAAATAATGGCTTGATCCGACTTGCATAAAAGAAAGGTAAAAAGAAGGGCAATCATGAATAAGATCTACAAACTTGGGACTGTTAAACAGACAGTATGAAGTTATGAGAAAGGCTTGAGGAGAAGGGGACACACTTGAGGAGAATCACTCGAGTCATTTAGAAAGGAGAGATTATAAGGAACATTTGTATCAGAGCATCATGGGTAGTTTTTAATACAGACTGGAACTTTCTATAAAATGATGCTTAAGCTAGAATGTTGATCCAGACTTGTTTTTTATGTTTTCCCATTTACCTTCAGAGCATTGTAGGTGGTTTTCAGTGCTGAACAGAACTTGCTATAGAAAAGATGTTTAAGCTAAAACGGTGATCTAGATTTGTATTTTTATGTTTTTTCATATACCTTCCTAAGGTTCACCATTTGTATGAACTTTTAGCCAAGGTAGTGGTAGAACTAGCAAAAATCTGATGACATCCAAGCTGCAGTACTTTTGCATCCCGCCTTCGTGAAACCGGAAGATATCGAAGGTCAGTCCGTTATTCATCAACTTCTTGTATGTTAGGACTGTGAAATGACCCTTTGTGGAACTTTCTTATCAAGGCTTCACCAACCATTTTAATTGTTTCCATCAAGCTCATATGTTTTTTCCTTTTCACCAGAGGTTAAATGTCCAATTGCTATAGTGGGAGCCGAGACCGACAGTATAACACCACCAGAAGTTGTGAGACAATTTGAAGAGGTTTTGTTGACAAAGAAGAAGGTAAGACACTTGACATTGTTTTCCATCAAGAGCATTATTACAATATGAAGAGTGGGATTGTAGACAATTGTGATATTGCACTCCGTTCCTTGCTAAACTCAAAATTACCACACAAAATTAGTATCACTGTGAGGATATACTTTTCTTTACTTACCTAAAATAATATAGCCCACTGATATTAATTTGCTTGGCATTTTGAGTTATGGTCTAATGGAAACTGCTCTGTTTTTTAACCATCAATACTTGGGTTTGAGTTTCATTTTTCCCCTAATCGAAAAAGGATAAGAGATGGGAATTGTTTTTGACCCAAGTAATAGCAAAACATGAACATGGACTAGTGGTGTTTTTCTTACCTTTTCCTTCATTTCTTATGCGGACCAATATAACACGTTTCATAATCATTACCAGTTCGTTTTCGGGGAATCTTGTTAATGAAGGCTGAATAATTTCTGGTTATTTTTGTTAGGTTGATTACTTTTTGAAGATTTCCATGGGAGTTGCTCATGGTTGGACTGTTAGATACAGTGTTGATGATGAGATAGCCGTGAAGAGAGCCGAGGAGGCCCATACCGACATGTTGAACTGGTTCAAGAAATATGTTGCTTGAAGGGCTTTCTTGGGCTTCCTGAGATCACTGGACACTAAGCATAACTACACGTATTTGATATGGTATCATGCAGTTATCTAATATTTGAAAACTAGGTACTTTGAGCTATATATTGATCAGAAAATTCTGGCGAGTAGTGTGTTTACCGCTTAAAGTCTTATGTTCAGTCGTCATATGAGCAAGCATATATGTATGTATGTGTGTGTATTATAGCATGTTAATGTGGTATGCTTCAATACGTTATGCAGGATATATTTGGAAGTAGTAAGAAAAGATATGAGACTTATGGGCCTCATTTAGGGTATCGTCCTTAATAGAGCGGAATGACAAACTAAGGTTTGTGTAGTCGACTCAAATTCATTTGTAAAAAACTTTGATGACGATGATGTATGAATGATAATGCAATTCTCCTAGAAACTTGTAATTCTTGGGGAATGACTATTCAAGTATCCTACTGAAAATTCTTCCCTGATATAAAATTAAGAAAATTAAAATTATATGAAATAGAAAGTTAGTAAAATCTACACTTAGGAAGAAAAATACGAATTGCCATTTTCTTTTATTTTTAGTTCCCCCTATAAGTAAGAATTTTGGTTCTTATTGTTGGGGGCTCCAGTTTTCCTTTCTCCTTCCCCCCTTTTCTCGTTTCTCTCAAGTGATTCAGAAGTCCTAACTCGGGCTCATAGTCGCCATGGTCCTGCCCCCAAGTTAGAAGCCCAGCTGGAGATCAAACTCACCCTGATAGGGGTGGCAATGGGCCCGGACCCAACCTAGGACCCGAGGGGTAGACCTAATCAAGGTTTGAGTATGAGTACAAAAACTTGAACCCGGTGCTCACATAAAATTGTAGTTTCAGTGTGGAAAAAACTTCAAATTGATCATCTTAGCCTTGATCATTTTGGCTGTGAAAAAAGATTAAGATTTCAAGCACTAAAATAGTGTGATTATAATTTATTATCTAGATGGTCTATTTTGCCTTAAAAATAAGTGTTTACGGATTTGTGTAAGATATGTACTATTTTTTTTAGTTTTAAATTTTATAGTCCATATTGGAATATGATTTTAGAGCAATTACGGAGATTTTCAATAGTCAAAGTGCTTTCCGGATGAGGATTCAAAATTTTTGGATCATATGATATATGGAAGTTAAAAATATAGGATAAGGGGATATTTTTCTAAAAAGAAATATTAATGCTCAAAATAATTTTCAATTTTTGTTATAAAAACTATTTAAAATATATTACAAACAAAATCTCTTATTCTTTTGAGATTTTATATAAATTATTTTATTTTTACTTTTTAAATTATTTTATTTTTACTTTTTAAATTATTTTATTTTTACTTTTTAAAATACCCATATCACCAACTAGTTAGAAGCTGATTTCGATCTAACTTGGCAGTTACCGATTCAAATGGACAATTTTTCCAACAATAGAGGAAAACCTTTGCCTGAAAGTTTTATTGGGGTAGGGTTGACTAAGCTGAGAGAGTGAGAGGTCTGTCTTGTTTTCCATTTCTAAAGAGAGAGCAGCAGCAAACCAATTAAATTTGCCCTCTCCTGTACTCCCCCCAACTCTTTCTCTCTCCCCGTGCCCGCTTGTGTTGTATTTGATCCAGTAATTTGGTGGGAGTTTGAGAAGAAAGTAATTGAATCAAAAATTTGGAGGTAGAGAGAGGGGGGAGTATGGAAAAAGTGAGTGATAAGAGGGTTTGGGGAGGGGGAGAGAGAGAGGGTGGGGAAGTAGGAGAGAGAGAGGGTGGGGAAGTATGGAAAGAGAGAAAAGGGTTTGGGAGATTCATGGGGGAGAGAGAAAAAGAGAACCAAGTGACGAGAGAGGGGGCTTTAGAAAAAAAATTTTATTAAAAAAATTTGTTTGGGCTAAATATATAAGATAAAAACCAGTAAAATTGGTTTAGAAGGTTAGAAGATATGATAGATTGAGTCTCTATGTCTCAAGATAGGTTTCGAAACATAGTCTTTATGCCTCAAGATAAGCTTTGAAACCAAAGTCTATGATAAATAAAACCTAAAAATAGGAGTCTATGGAGATATTTTCTTTTGAAAATATCATACATGAGATTTCTATGCAACTAGATATATTTTGAAACCTTGGGGTCATTTTGACAATTGAAACTAAAAAATAAGGTGTATATGGATATTTTCTCTAAAATTTAAAGATTTAAAAATACTGTAGATTGAGTAGATCTATGAACACTAAAAAAACTTGAAAACTAACGGTTCAGAAATGTATTACAAGATGCATTATTTCAATATTTGAAATCTATTTTTTCTTAGGTCTATACATCTTGCGTTCGAGATAATCAATTTGAAGATATTTGAGCATCAAAACAACTTCTTTTAGAGAATTTTTGAGGTGCACCTTATTTCATTGTTTAGTGCCTCGCTCTTATATAAATTTTTTCTTTTTATTAATAATTTAATTGATAATAAAGTTAATCTAGAAAGGAAACTCTCTAAATACTTCAGTTAATTATTACTTAACTTTATTGAAAATCTAATCCCTAAATTCTAGATATCATTAGATTTTTTATTTTACCATCACAATTGTAATCATAATAATAATAACGTGAATCACATGTGCACTTGCTAAATCGTATTACCCCATATGTGTTACCGCCAAATAATCATGCATATGTGCATGTATCCGAATGCTCTTGTTTCAATGGTCACTATCAAAGTGTTTGTTTCGGTTTCATTGGCCATAGTTAAAATTTCTCATGTCTCAACAGTAAAAGTGTAAAATAATCAATTTTGAAACTTCAAAATATTAGAAAAAGGTTTAAAATCGTGGTAGCCCTAATCACTCACACCCAAATCACACTATATTGTGATTTTCATTATCACCCACTGACACCTTCAAAACCTAACCTCTAAATTATTCAGAAAAAACGGAAGGAGCTTGCCTTCCCCGCTTAATTACTTAAAAACAGTAACAATAAAAACTCCATAATATTGTGATCCGGAAGTACAATCATCCAAACATGTACACACGAGCATGCACCAAAGAGAACAAAAATACCATACCATCTACAAGTTAAAATGATTATGTGGTCCTATCGGACCAAATAATTCATTCGGTCCCACAAGTCAAACATGCGCCTCAATAGGACTCCAAATTTTTTGCCTCAAACCCTCATGCTCGTGTTATAGAAAAGAATATATTTATATATTGCATCAACCAAGTATTATTGGTCTAAAAGGGTGAGGACCTTAAATTTTTCTTAGGCCGTTCTATGCCCAAAGAAAGAAGATGGGATGTGTTAGGTAGACAACCAACATAGAATTTTGTCAAAACTTGTTCTGAATCCTAAACATATAAAGCAGGTTAGGATTCATGTAGCCGCCTCATATAGTGGGGAAAAGTCTATCATGATGATGATCAACCTTGTATTATAAAAATAAAAGCAAATTATATCTTAAAAACCCAACGCAAAACGTTGCTTTGATACTTGAAAACCCTCCAAATCACCTCAAATCACCTCGACCTCAAGATATATAGATATGAAAAAAAATCATTTAACATCCAAAAAATAATGCATCTTGTAGTACATTTTTTGGATACTACTAAATATGCCTCATTTTGGAGCTTTAAATTTCATTATTAAAAATAAAAAAATATTTTCAGATCATCATAAGGATTTCCAATACCAAAATTACCTCTTCTTACATAGTTGGATGTGCATCTACTTTGGTTGTTTAAAAACTCATGCCTTATATAAACAACATCCTTTAAAAGGAAAAGAAATGCCAAAAGATTATATCATATGGTGCGAGCAATATTTAAAATTCCTACATAGGAGCCTTTTCAAGACCTTTTATATATATATATATATATATCAAAATATCCAAAAAATAAAAAACCCCATTAATCAAACCTTTTCATTTATTTTCCTTTTACCTACTACAACGTATAACATGCAAAAAATTTATAAGTATTATCTCTTGAAAGATGGGGATCACCCCTGAAGTTACATTTACATTCCCTGTTAAACAAGCAACATTAGCCATTTTAGAAACAATCAATTTTCCAATGTCCAAGACTTAGGATCAGTGTTTAAACTTGACTGATCCAACGCAGAACAGGCTGGTCAAACTGGAACTGGGCACTAACTGATCTGGTTTTGGTGGTCCAACTAGATATTTAAAAATCAAATTAAAAAATATAAAATCTCAAAAAGTAAGAGATTTGTTTGTAATGTAGGTTTAATCATTTTGGCAAAGATTGGAGAGTGTATTGCTATAAATACTTATTTTTACATTCTCATCTTTTTTAAAAAAATTTCAAAATATTAATGAGCTAAATCAATTTTTTAAAATCCATTTTTTCACTACTTTTCGACTTCATTTGGGTGTGCTTTATTTAATCACATTTTAAATATATTTTTTGTATTTTTTGTATTTTTTTTATTTCTTAACACTTTTTAGACCAACAGAGATATGAGCATTTACGCCGGTTTACTAATTACTCGGACCCAGCCATTGGCATGTTTCCAAGGCCCTGCTTGGGATTATTCAACTGGACTCGGCACCCTTCCACGTCTGAGTGACTTAGGTAATTCGAGTCAAGTCACTAAAGTGGTCCAGGTGATAGGTGCCACAATACTTTTTTAATTTGATTCCTATCACATGTTGGGGATATACTCTCCGCTAAACTATAAAAAAAGAAAAAAAAAAAAAGGTTGATAGCTAAGTTGAAGAGGATACATCTGCAAAATATGTGTGTTATAGCGAACCAACGGCTAGATTTATCAAAGAAGAGCGTAAATGAGATTGTATCCAATGAGACCATTTAATGTGACCACCTTGTAAACCAAAGTCCATACTTTCCCAATCCTTGAACCTGTTTACTTTCTTCGAGAATCTTGTCTCACAGGTGGGACAATCACATGGGAATCCTTCAGAGCCCCTCAAAATATAGGATTCTTTCTGGAGAGAGAAATTGAGTGACAGAAAGGTTTAGAGAGAGAGAGAGAAAGGTTTAGAGAGAGCGAGAGTTGAAAGAGAGAGGATGGCTGGCCCTCAATGCTGTGAGAATCCACCAACACTCAGGTCGAGCAGTGGTGAAGGCCATGTTGAAGAACTTGGAGGCCTCAAGGCCTACGTTACTGGCTCTTCTGACTCTAAGCGTGCCATCGTTCTCGTTTCTGATATTTTTGGTGATTACCCATCTCTTTTTCAATCCTGAGTTTGTTGTTGCTTCATAGTTTGGAAGATACAAAGATTCATTCCTTTTTTCTTGTTCTTTTTGCTTTGGTTTTCTTATTGTTTTTTATGTATATGTGCCTGAAATTTTTCCCTGAGCATAAGATTGGGTCTACTTTGATGTGGATAAGATTGGGTCTACTTTGATGTGGATAAGATTACTTTTTCCCTGAGCATAAGATTGGGTCTACTTGGAAACCATTTTCTTTTGGGGGAGAAAGAAAATGGCATGATCTTTTTTGTTGGGCATTTAATCCATCTAAATTTCTGTTTTTTTATGTTGGTTTTAGGCCCCTGTTACATCTTCTTGTGCTTCATTCTATATGCCAAATTTGGATAACTTAATTTCAAATTTTCAACTAAGCCTATGTTTGGTGCTATAAATATTCTTGAGCAATTTGATTATCAGTTTGGGCTTCTGGTAATTCCTGTTTCAATTGATTGGTTTCATAATACAAGCATGCAGTCTTATTTCAAAACACCCCATTTATTTTCTAGCTGTTTTTTTGTTAATGAGTAGTTTGCTTTTTAAAATTTGTGAAGAATATCAGATGGGAGTTTCAAACTTTCTGTTTGCTGATTACTGAGGAATAATACTTCGATTTTTTAATGAGAACATGAAGAAAAGGCAATGGAACTTTGTTTTCCTTTTGTCGATGAGAACAAATAAGCCTTGGATTGCTTCTAAACCCAGAGTTTCTAGTTTTACCACCATTCAAGAATTAATCGGGCATGCATGTTTATCCTTATATTCAACTTTGGGATCTCCAAATGGGAAATACTTCTCAAAATCTGCAAAATATCAGCTGGTTTTACCTTTTCTTAATTTAATGGTAACTTTTGCTTGTACTCCTAGATTTGGAAACCTGATTGTATTTGTTAATCATGTTCAAGACCTATTGCTTTTATACCTTGTGACAATGGTTGAAATGTTGAGAGTTTGAGACTTTGATTTAGGGTTTATTTGACTTTGAAATAACTTCTTGCTGTATTCTTTTCTCATTGATGGATGGTTTTTGTAACTGTCAATTGGCTACCTGCATAACTCTTTCTCAATCCCATTTTCTTTTATGCTCACTGTGTTTGCTTGTTTCATCTCTTGTTTTTCAGGATTTGAGGCACCCAATTTGAGGTACTTTTAACTTCCACTCAGGCTCTCAGATAAATTTCTTTTTACTTTGTTCTATAAGTTAGAGTAACCAACATGTTATGTTTACCATTATTCTTATTCTGGATTTCTTTATTCTGGATTTCTTCATTTGATTATAAATTGGTGGTTGGGACCAACAAGACCACTTTCTTGCATTTAGATTTGAAAAACTAGTGTGTGCGTCAGGGGACGCACTTCTAGAATAGCATCCTCTGATGCATTTCAACACCCATCTTGGGGATGAATGTTAGAAATTGGAACAAAAAATTGTTAAAATCAATTGTGTACAAATTACGTCAAACAAATTTCATTTTTTCTTTTAATTTTTTTTTTCTGGGTTCATACTCATCATGGTTGAGATTTTCATTCTTCAAAATTTTGAATCTAAAATCCATCTCTAAAATAGATTCCGGAGAGGGGACTCATTTAAACCGATGATGAGTCTCTGCTGACTCATAAAAACCTTGTCCTTTAAATTTTGCCTCAACAGTTTACTTTTGAATATTTTGAGGGCTGTTTCTTCTATAATATGACTCACAGAAAATTTCAATTTAAGTTGTACAAAATATATCATGTTCTTTTTCATTTTATTATTAAATTGTTTTAAATCGTTCCCTGTCACCTCCAATTCTAGTTATTTCCTCAAATAAGTTCCATGCCACTAGTCAACTATGCGAAAATAACTGCCGAAAAACATTGTGAACTCAATTTCGTTAGAAAAATCATGGGCTTAATTTCATTCGCAATTTGCTTATAATCGTTTCAGTTCATTCATTCTCTGTATACGATCGTGAATTCCTTATTACATAACCTTCATCATTATTAATTTTCACAGTTCATAACTCAAATCGTATATCTCATCCAATAGGGCAAAATTACAGTATGATCTCAGGAAATGTCGTGTGCCGTAGTCCATTTGGGTCATGACCATCTGATGAAATGATGCCTGCTGATGGAGAGATGGAAAGAGATTAGGACACAGCATCGGGCTCATGTCCTTTTCTTGCGAGTCCCATTCTCTCTCCATCGCCTTCCATCATTTCATTGGACTGTCAAGATTCTAATGGGCCGTGGGATACTATAAACCATTGGACTTCAGTATATGCCGCACCACTATGGCCATTTGTTATTCCTTTAAATTGATGTTTTTGCAGGAGGCTAGCGGACAAAGTTGCATCTGCTGGGTACTATGTTGTTGTAACTGATTACTTTTATGGTGATCCATTTGCACCTGATCAACCTTTTGATGCTTTTCCAAACTGGTTACAATCTCACAAGCCGGTTAGTTTGCAAAACCTAACCGACCATTAATTATTTGGAGTTACCTCTTGTTGGAGATGATCTTACTGTGACATTTGAAGTGTTTCTATTTATATTTGCTGGAATGAGCTAATGATTCTAGTTGTTTTAATGTTTCTCTGACAGTTCATTTAGTTTTGAAAGCAGGAATATATGTGAAATTACATTTTAAGATGATGTTAATCTTCCATTGAAGAGTGCTTTTAGAGTTCCTAACACGCCGTCATTATGATAGTCTGGGTACCAACTCAGATAAGTAATGTTGTTGCAGCAATCACTCTGAAGTGTTGCTTTGCTATCTTTCATAATAATCCCTGCATCTCCATTTTTATTTCTTTTTACTCTTTTCTCAATAAATATTTTAACAATTTAAAAAAAAATAAAAACAAAAAATAGTCCGAAAGCCTCTGTTTAGGTCTTGCAAATTCATGTATGCTTAAGTGATTTTCTTTTCTTTGGATCTCATGGATCATTTCTACCGGCCTTGGTTTGGTCCTTTTTGTAGTGTAGCAGGCAAGCCCTTTTTGGTGCCAAAGCGGCTTACATTAAATCTTAACCTATGGAGAAGACAAATATATGATGCATGCCTTCCTGCACTTCTTCTGTAGATATCTGTTATTTTTTGTGCTGAATTTTCCTTGTCAGTTGATTATTTGTAATCTTGGTTTATGTCATAGCATGCTTATCTCTTGCACTCTTGCAGGAAAAAGCATTTGAGGTCTCGAAGCCAATCATTGAAGCTCTGAAGAGTAAAGGCATATCAGCAATTGGAGCTGGAGGATTTTGTTGGGGCGGTAAGATCGTTTCCTATTTTATTATGGAGATTGCAAAATAGTGACTCAAAAGATTCTCTCAAGAATTATTGATTTTTAATTTCATGGACTTCTCATAAACTTCTCATTTCTTTGCTGCTCAATATTTCCATACCAGCCTTCAATAGTTGACAAACTCATGGTTTTCAAGGTTGCATATTACAGTTCTTAAGCACGATCATTCAGTTAATGGTTTTGAGAAGAGTGGATTCTTCATATAAAACCTTTCATAGCCACTTGTATTAAACAAAAGATTCTTCATGTAAAACCTTAGTCAAGGGCTTATTTTTGTATGTTGACATATTGCATCTTTCTGCTTATCAATTTTTCTGAACTCAGCCAAGGTTGTGGTAGAGCTGGCAAAGTCTGGTTCCATCCAAGCTGCAGTGCTTCTACATCCATCCTTGGTAAAACCCGAGGACATCTCAGGTGAGACCCCTTTACTCAGCAACTACATATGGATGACTGTTTCCATGTCATATTTTTCCCTCTTTATACAAAAGACTTCGCCAGCAATTTGAATTGTTTTCATCTTTTGCTCATATGATCTTTTTCTTTGGAGGCAGAGGTTAAATGCCCAATTGCCATACTCGGAGCAGAGATTGACAAGGCCTCTCCTCCTGAACTCGTGAAACAATTTGAAGAGATTTTATCAACGAGAAACAAGGTGAGGCACTATCACCATCAACTGTTTCTTGCAAGTGTTTTAAAACCTAGAATCTATTTTCGGATTGCTCAGCTATTGTACCGATCCAAATCCAAATCAGCAATTTGGATAGGCTGGATTGGTTGAAGATCAGAAATGAAATTAATAAAAAATAATATTGGAAGATTCAGGGATTCTTCAAATACAACTTTAGACCCCAAACTTCCCAATCTTTGTTTCTGGTTGTTTTAAGGGATTTGGCCTGCTCATAAAGGTGGTTAATGAGACCTGTGGCATCTTTGGCAGGTTGATAACTTTGTGAAGATTTTCCCTGGAGTTGCGCATGGGTGGACGGTAAGGTACAGTCTTGATGATGAGACAGTAGTGAAGAATGCTGAGGAGGCCCATACTGACATGTTGAACTGGTTCAACAAATATGTAGTTTGAAGGGCTTAAACACCCAAACAAATTTCCATATGGTTTTAGATTGTGCTTATAGAGATCTATTATCTTTCCAAGTACCAAGCAGCGTTGCCATGAGTCATCAGAGTTTGGGGATGAGAGAATAGAGATATCTGAACTTCCATGAAGATCCAAATTATATTAATTTGGTTAGGGAAATATTTATGTTATGATAATATCATCTTTATATATATATATATATATATATATATATATAAAGAGACTACAAAACGCCTATGGGCGAAAATGAACAGTATTTCGCCCATAGGCTAGGTGCCGTCCGAGTTTTTCAAACGGCATGGATTAAAAGACCTATGTCCGTGAGGGTATTTTTTCGTACAGAAAAACACAAGCAACAACCAGTAGATCTGTGGCGGCTTTTAAAGTAAAACCGTCACGGATATAGCATGTCGATAGCAGAGTGAAATACTATTAATATATATAAAGTATTATGTTATATATATATATATATATATATATATATATATCATCATCATAGCATTTTTCCAATTAAATGGGTCAACTACACGAATTCCCGTCCACCTTTATGCTCTATTAAATACCATACCTTCAATAAGACCATAAGTCTATATCTTTTTAGACTACTTCCAACGTCTTTTCGGACCTACTTTTTAACTTTTTTAATCCTTCCACTAGAACTAACTCATACCTCCTAACATGTGGTGTACTTAATCGACACCATACATGGCTATCCCACTTATATCTACTCTTTTTCATCTTATCGCTTATGAATTCCACACTTAAATTTTTCTGAATATATTTATTTTAAATTATATCACTTCTTGTTTTGTCACTCATCCATCACAACATCATCTCTGCTACACTCATTCTATGAATGTATTTTTTTTGTCTTCCACCTCATGAAGCAACACTATTAAATATATACATGTGTTGTTTAAATAATATAACTAAAAATCTATATTTATATTTAATTTTAATTAATGATATTTATTTAAATATTAATTGAATAACACTATTCAAATCGGATCCGCATGGACTTAGATTGGAATAGCATTCCCCGGACCCAACCCACCAAGTCCAACTTTTGGACTCATACCCAGACCCAGTCTGGTCCGGTCGTTACGTCCCAAGTCGGGTCCACCCCTACTATATAAGATGTTTCAGAAAAGTCTTCATCACACGAAATTCCCTCACTAATTAATTTGGTCACAAGACCGATAAATTCTGCTCTTTGTTTTCTCGAATATTAATTTGGGACCAGGTGAGAATGGAAAAGGTGACACGCACAACCTGAAGACCACTCTTTCTCACCAATACACTTTATTCATGCTGGACCACAATATACACCTCTTATTTGGATTCCTTTAGATTCGAAATGGAACTGCCACTCTCCCTCAAAGACGAGCACATTGCACACTTTTTTGGAGAAAGCTCATTTCAAATGCCTTCACCCCACCCCAACAACTATACAAGTAGCAAAACTTGCATGCAAATTGATCATGATGAGTCTTAACTAAAACCATGTATACCACAGACATTTTAGAGAGAGAGAGAGAGAGACAGAGCACTAATGCATTTTAACATTGGAATGGGAGCAGCTCATGATAATGGTCGGTAAATTATGGTTTCATTTAGAAATTTCTAAAAAACAAGAACGCAAAAGCATACATTAGACATCAACCAGCACGAGCTTCTCGCCTCGTGGCATCGTGCAAAAGTTCAGTGTCGACCCCGTCTGGTGGAAGCAAAACATATCTAACCACTGAACCTCGGATAAAACAGTTCCGAACTGAGAGCTGAAAAATACCCAAAAAAAAAGGACAAAGATCAAAACCATTTATTGAATTGTTAAAGAAGGAAGAAATCGGATTTGAATGTAATAAAGAATGTCGAATCAATTATAGACCAAATGTATCAGATAAACTATACAGGAATATTAGATAAAACTAGGAGCAACGCATGGAGTAAATCAAAATATACCAGAGCTCTCCTACAATGCAAAAAGAAAACATTCGAAATTTATCAAACTAGTCATAAGAAATGACCAATTTAACACTTTATCTTAACACTTTATCTTAACACTTTATCTATAAATTTTGATTTGATTTCAAAATACCCATCAAAATATACATGTTCTTGAGTTGGAAGTTACAAATGGGCAAAATGTTAAATACGTCATTGCTCACGGGTATTTTGAAAAATTTCCCAGAAAACATCAATCTTGCCGGTTTCATTTATTTTCTTTTTACATACTACAAAAGTATAACCTGCAAAAAAATTATAAGCATTCTTGCTCTCTCTTAAAGATGAGGATCGCCCATGAGGCTACATTTTCATTCCTGCGAAACAAGCAGTTCAGATAAATTGAAGGAGGAACTTGAATTCCAAGGAGAAAGAACTTCGGAAGAGCTGAGCAGTTCAGATAAATAGAAGGAGGAACTTGAATTCCAAGGAGAAAACAGAAGGCAGTTCTTCATGAGCAACATGGTAGTCCTCTTTTTATTTTTTATTTTCTTTCATTTTTTTATTGCTTAAGAACATGGTAGTTCTCAAGCAAGATGAATTTAACTAAAGCCTGAAATCCAGATTGTCCTCACATAAGGAGATTGCACTATCAAATCAATCCATTATACAATACTATGAGAAGGAAGAGCCACTCATCTAGGATAATGGGAAATAATATCTTCTCCAAGGGTGAGGAAATGTGGACATTGTTAGTTTCTTTGAGAGGCAGTATTATCAAGACCAAACGTTGAACTTTGATACAGACTATTACCTTTAAACCCTTCCTGAAGGTTGTGCAATATCTTTGGAAATACCCTTAAACATCTAAGTCAAAAAAGCAGTTTTCAGTATCACCAAAGGTAAGTCCCAGAGTGATGATTTGGCCACTTTCATTTCGAAACATTATTGGAGGTTATAAAACCTTGGAAGATTTCAGGGAACTCCACTCCCAAAGTGTGTTCGACACATTAGAGCTTTTGAGAATGAAAGGGACTCTCCCACAAATTATGGAAGACTGTTCTTCCATATTTTTTATGAAAGAGAAGTTTTCCAAAAATGAACCCATTTTAACACTAAAAAAAGCTGCATGGAAGGTCGCCCTTCCAATTTACAGCTTCCACACAGTAATGTCAAACATGGAAGTGGGACATTTAACTCCCACTTCCAAAAACTTCCACTTATCAAACACGCCCTAAAAGTGGTGAATGGGTTTCAAGAATGCAAATCGTGAGAGGGAGGGATGGACAGTTTTCGAGATCTTAGGCCCCTTAGCGTTGTATTAAGTTCCAAAAAATTTGTCTCCAAGCTACAACCAAGCTACAACAGCTGAATAGGATCATGTGAAAGTTTCTCTTAGAACTATGAATATTTCATAGGTTTTTTAAATAAAAATACAAGTATGAAATATGACTGCTGTATAGTTTCTCTGAGTAGCTATGAAATAGTCATATTTTCAAGCCAGAGGAGCTTTGTGAGGAGCAAACCAGAGGCGCTCCTCAGAGGCAAGCAAATTTTAGATGGAGCAGATAGTCCAGGCACAGATGATTGGATCAAAGGCTAAAACGGGTAAAAACCATAGGCCGTAAGTTAAACCTCAAACAGAAATGTAAATTGAATTTCTTGATGTATACATTTCAAAGAAATAGGTTTTCCAAAGAGAAGCAAGAGCGGATCACAGTTTTTATTTCTACAACTAGGTCACTCCTTGTGGCTATGGAGACTGTAATTACTATTTTGGAAGTCTCTTTAAGACAATTAACCTCATTTAACCTAGTTTGCCTTGCATCATTGGGGATGAATCAGTGGGTAGCAATTTGTAAAACAACTACTGAAGGGAGAGGAGCTTTCTATATCGTCAAGAGTATGAACCTATTTCTCAATGACACCATGAGATTTCTTGGTAGAACATGCTTTAAATCTCGGATTCATTTAGATATTTGAAGGGGACACAGCGAAAAAGACAACTTACAAATTCAAAATCATCAAGGCAGATAATTTACAGATCCCTCACGAGAAGAGGTATCAGCAGCCCCCAAGCCGGGTGCTCCAAAACAAAATATTATTAAGTATAAGCAAAAAATATTTACCCAAGAATTGAGTATATAGAAACCCATACATGGGGTGCTCAAAACTCGTGATGAAAAAGAGTACATGGCAGATCATGAAATTGTACAAGGATTTACATACTTCCATGACGTAGTTGGTCTACATTTGTGTTTGGGCTTAACAACAAAACTCACTTACCAGTAGTGGAAAGAGCTAAATAGGGAACGAAATAGTGGAACGAGATAATGTTGATTTTGACATCTGAGAAGAGAATCAAACTCATCAAAGATACACTCACAAATCTTTCAACCCATTATAATTTCTCTTCCAAATGATCATTAAGGTCGAGGGAAAGATATTTCCCTTGGAGTGGAAGATGCAGGAAAAATGGTATCAACTTGTCCCAGAGAAGCAAGCTGCTAGATCCATGGATGACAACAAGAAGAATTGGTTTATATGAACTGATGGTAAACAAGGCTTTATTGCGCCTAACAATATTGTGAGGGAAACCATATGGAGGAAAGTACTGAAGAATAAGTTTTATTCCAGAAACATGAGACCTGGGAGAGTTGTTCAAATCACCCTTAAGTTTTTGTTTTTTTTTTTAATAATATTAAAATACATCTGAGAATCCTTTCTTAACTATATTTGCAATGCTGTTCAGGGGTAAAATGCTAAAATGGCAAAATGTGTCCATGCACTAATGAAAGAGTGAATTGACAACCCTACTTAAGAAGGAACTATAGTGCGAGGGAGATTTCCTGATCTATATGGTTATATGAGCTCGCCGCTAAAGATCTAGTATTGTGGACTTTAGAATTCCCCAAACATTTTGAGATAAGGCAGATTTGAAACTCCAGAAACTCTTTAAGGAAACAAATGCAAATATGGATACACAACTATAACCTAAGAGCAGAGAGGCAAATGTTTCTGAAGTTTTGTGTATTGACTTGAATGGATTATTCAAAAGCAATGTCAAAAATCAACATACTAAAAAGAATACATGGGACAAATCCTAAGGCATAAAACCATATCTAAACCAAATCTCAGTTAAATTGAAAGTTGTTAGTCACACTCGCTTCCTCTTAGCTTAAAAGAAAATAACAGATGACACCGGAGAAGAATGAGGTCCACTAATTGTGAACTTTGAAAAAAGAGAAGCATTCTCCAACTTATCCATAAAATAGATATTTACTGTTAAATCAAATTCAAGAAAATGAAATGTTGCCAATTGCATTCGTGAATATAAGATCCACCAAGGTTCATGTAATAATATTAGCACTTCTGAAAGTGCAAGGTTACATCGTGAATCCAATTCCAAGGTATTTAAGTGTGTCCTTACAAACTCGTGATAATCTACATCAACATGACAAACAGACAATTCCAGGCACACTATGAAACATGTATGTAGTAAATGGTACATACAACACAAAATATCTCATTACCAGGGAGGGGGAACAGAAAACAAAGGCAACCAAACTACACTGTTAATGCTGATCAAGGGCAAAACTGTCCATTTATTTCCATACAGATATCTAGACATGTTTTATTTGACTGAGCCTAATACTGAGACAATGCAAATTTCCATTAATAAATCTAATAACCCCTAGACCATATGAATCGAACCTGGTGCTTCCCAATTCACAGACACTCCTATTCAAGACCTTCCATGTGACCCTAGGCATCTTCCTCCAGCCTACACATTTAAGTGCGAGACTATGCACTGGTTGTGGCCTTATGTCATTGGCCAATGCTATTCAAATGATGCAGCCAGCTAGACCATCATGTTTTCCCAATTTCCCTTCATCTTCCCTTAGATCCATGAGGGAACACTGTTGGAAAAACCAAGCGATCTAACCGCTAACCACCCGGTTAGATCGGAACCGGCCACTGGCCGGTTCCAGTTTTGTGCGGTTTTGGTGATCGACCGATATTTTAAAAAAAAAAAATCAAAAAAATTTATATAAATTCCCAAAAATAAGGAATTTGGTTTGTAATGCATTTTTTAATATTCGTTACATCATGGTAAAGATTAAAAATTGTTTTGGTCATTAATACTCACTTTTATATTTTCCCATCTTTTTTACAAAATTTTAAAAATACCCTTGGGCACAAATTGATTTGTTATATGCTTTTCATATTGTAGTAGTTTTTTTTTTTTTTCTTTTTTATATTTTTTAACACTTTTTTGACCGCTAGGGACTTGCCCAGTTAGAATGGTTGAATCAACCGGTTTACCGCTTAAGCCGGTTAAACCGCTTCCGGGCCCACGTCCGGTTAACCGTTCTGGTTCGATTTTGCGAACACTGTGTGGGAATTACTGCATGGCGTGCAGTCCAGCATGTGTATTCAAAAGGCTGATTTTTGCATCATATGATGCCTAGATTCTAACTTTTAAAATCCTACAAAGGTACAAGCAATAATTAGGAGATCAATATAAGCTATTCATTGCAAGGTTAGTACTGATGCCAGAGCTACTTTAATCAAAGAGTATTGTTTCTATGGTTTCATCTATGGAAATTTCTGTGGTTGCATTTGTTGAATAAATAATCCATAATATCTGTATAGGATCAGAATGAGTCCATTAGAGTTAGAAGCCATTGCCAAGATCCTGCAAATCCGTGTGCATAAGAATGCCACATGTGAAAGCATATTTTGGAAACATTTTCCCCTAATTGAATCCTACTATTTGGTGCCGATAATTTTTAAGATAACTTTGGCATCAACAATTTTGATAAACGAGTTTGTGCCTTTTTTATGGATGGAATCATATTGTCAATGTGGAGAACATGTGAACCTTGAAAAAAAAAAAAGGTTGCAAGTTGCTACATAGAACTAGGGTATAAGAATCACAAAATCAAATGGCTAGTGCGCATGCGATAGGTGACAATATCTTCAATACGACGATCATGGACCTATGGTTTTGGCCATATGTGGAGATCACATGAGGTCTAGTTTTTGGCATTCCGCATGCCACTGACATATGTAGCTTTTCCTTTTCCCTTTCTTTATTCTTCTTCTTCTTCTTCTTCTTTTTTGGGTTTTTTAAGGGAGGTGGAGGCGTTTAATCAATGAATTTCACACACCTTGACACCAAGCCAAGAGCGCCATACCAACTTACCATGTAGATTTAATCACTGGTAATATCATCATCATCATCATAGCCTTTTCCAAATTAATTAGGGTTAGCTACACGAATCCTGGTCCGCCATTCAGCTCTATTCTGGGTCGCCCCATATTTTTTCACGCTACTTCCAACCACGTCTTTTTGGGCCGACACCTTACCCTTGTCAAGCGTTCTACTTGAACTAACTCGCACCTCTTGACGAGTGTTGTACTAGATTAGCGCTTCACATGGCTAGCCCACTTGAGTCTATTCTTTCTAATCTTATCACCCATTGGTGTCACACCTAAATTTTCTTGAATGGATTCCTTTCGAATTCTATCTCCTCTTGTCTTGTCACTCATCCATCTCAACATCCTCATCTCTACTACACTCATTCTATGGGTATATTATTTTTTGTACGCCCAACATTCCACCCCATAGAGCAAAGCTGGTTTAGCAATTGTCCAATCAAACTAGCCTTTCAGCTTCATTGGTATGCAATGATCACATAAAATTCTGGTTGCATATCACCAGTTCACCCAACTAGCTTTAATTTTGTGAAGTCATTTTCCTCAATCTCTTCATTTTCTTAGATTATCGACCCAAGATATCGAAAGTGCGGTCTTTTTTATACTTTTTGGATGTCAATCTTAACTACTTCCTTGTCTCTACCCCTATTATTAGTAAACTTGCATTCCATATACTATGTCTTAATCCAGCTAATTTGAAAACCTTTATATTCTAGAGTATCCCTCCAAAGTTTTAACTTTATGTTGACGTCGTTTCGGGCCTCATCAATTAAAACTATGTCATCTGCGAACAACATGCAACACAATACCTCATCCTGTAGGTGCCTAGTTAAGTTGTCCATAACTAAGACAAAGAGGTAAAGGCTCAATGTTGACCCTTTATGTAGACCTATTGTTACTGAAAACTCACTTGTCTCTTCGAATATGTGAGGCTCAATTTGTACTGGAATCCATCCTCAACGCTCTAAAATAATACAAATAAGTGGCTTTCTAAAAAAAGAGAGCTAAACACAATCACCGACAAAACAACTTGCAATTTTATATGGATTTTAAGGAGTGCTCGACAACACCATCTAGCCTGCCAATCACACATCATGAAATCCAAACTAAAGCATGAATGGGAAAACTTGTGATGTATCATGCTTTCAAATCAATCTCCAGTTCCGCTTTTATCCATAATCCTAAGGCTTGCATCTGTGTTAAAGTATGGTGTTTGACAACAAGTCTATGCCATACAATACTTTGGAGCATGGGCCATGTGAAACCTTCCACAGCTCACACAATCCCTAAAGATTGCTGAAGTTCCCATTTTTTGGCGCCAAGTTTTAAAACAACAGTTCATCCTCAAAGGCATAAGAAGCAGTCAACTAAGTATGGAAGGTACTTCAACTACAATAATTTCTGCACTTCGTCTTCTCCATGAAAATATTCCACATTACTCTAGACCAATAAATGAATTCATATGAGATTCAGGAAGACCAAAATCATAGCTAACGTGTTTTACCAATGCTGAAGTAGCGTTTTGGATAAAGGGTATGCCACCTTCAGTAGGTTGTGGTATCGAAACATGGCGTTGTACCCTGTGATGTGTGCACTTTTATTATCAAATAAAAAAAATAGCCAATTTTATTGAGACTAGACTTAGCATTTTGCTATCGAATGAATCAGACCAGGCAAATTTCCTATAGAAACATTCTCCAACAAAATGTTGAAGTTTAACTAGATCATTCCAGCTCTGGTAAAACCTTGTACACTAGCTAGTACTTGATCAAGTGAATTCCAAATCATGGTACTCAGATACAATCACGTCTCAGGAAACTACATAAAGTGAAATTAAAGTAAAGCTTCAGGTTAAGACTCGATAGTGCTAAGTTTTATAGACTTGGATGAGTATATATAAGATGTGACAAAGTCAATCAAATAAGTCTATTTCGATTCAGAAAAATATCAGAAGCCAATTACTTCTTTTCTTTGGTGGGATACCAAAGTATTCCATGCCAAAATGCGAGAAACTATAAATATCCAATATGAAGGATCATTTAAATGATATTTGTGTCGTGTAAAGCATGTACTACACCACATCATTTATCATTCATTGGGAAAGTTAAATAGCTACGACCATACATGCCTTAAAAAGATGAATGGGTGGCTCTTAGGTACTATACCCCTATGTAGGCTTGCGATGAAGCAAAATTTGCAAACTTTGAAGAGAATTTTAAAAATGAAAACAAGGAAAATGGTTTCGACAAGTCTTAGAACCCATTGGAATTTACTGTGGTACAAAAAAATGGTCTCTTTTTTTTTTGAAGAGTAAATTTGGCCAAAAAATTCAGTCTAAATAATATGTATCACTTGTTGGGTGCGGTTTATATAGAGCCGAGGCTCTAAACAATCAAAGTAAAGCCGACCTTCAAATAGTATCGAGAAATGTGACTTCAATACTGGAAATCTTTGTGAATGCCTTAAAATATATTTTCATCTTTAATTATAAAAGTTAAAGCTTCAAAACCAGTGCAGATCAAGCAGATCTATGAAAAGCTTGAAAATTGACGGTCCAAAAATGCATTACAATATGCACTATTTCCAAAACTTGAAATCCATTTTTTTCATGTCCATCCATCTTGAAGTTGAGATGATCAATTTGAGGATATTTGGGCATCAAAACAACCTCTTCTAGTAAAATTTTCGAGGTGGGCTCTAATTTGATTGTTCAGAGCCTCGGCTCTATATAAAATTTTCCCTAAATTGTTTACTAGAATTTATTTTTTAAAAGCAAAATACAATAACAAGAAAATGCAAATTTCAGACAGATGGAAATGTCTAGAAAAAACTCCAAATTCTGAACTAAACAAATACAAGTCTCTTTGTCTTCAAGTTCCATTCCCAAGGGCCAAACTAAGAAATGGGAAAAAAATTACAAATCATATTATCCGAAGCTTAGACTTGGTTTAACTATTTCAACGTAGAAGCAAAAATAAAAAAAAATGATGACTTGTAACTAAAATAGACAAGAGCCAGATCAACTAAGAGATAAAGAAAGCCCACCATTAGGATTGGAGAAAATCACCCAAACTCCTCAAGCACAAGGAAACATCTTCAAACCCTAACCCTATTTCAGTAATATCAAACTCAACAATCAAGAACACCAAAAGCCATACCCGAACCCACGGACTAAAAATGATTTTTATATCAATTGAAATATGAAAGTTAAATAACCCCATCCCCAAGTAATTCAACAATTCAGGGGTTAAATATAGCAAAAGTATGCACAATTCAGTGTCAACAGATAGATAAACAAATAATACAGTGAATTACCATGTGTGGGTACTTGTCCTGGTCAACAACCCTAGAGTTTTCTAGCTTAATATTAAGGTATTGATCCACTGAATGCAAAATCCCCTTTATAGCAATATCATTCTTCAGCTCAACTGTAACCTCCTTCCCAACGAGTTCCTTGAAATAGGAAAAAAACAGCTGCAAATACAATAGAGAACAAAATACAACCCTGAATATAAAACTTCCACTTCCAAAAGGAAAAAAAAAATAGAAAACTCAAAATCCGGAGAAAAAATGAACCCTAGAAACTGAAAAGAAAGGGAAAACGCTAAAATGAACAACCCAAAAAATCTGAAAAGAAGCAGAGAGTAGATAAATAGGTTAAGTACAAACGTATACCCTAGAAATTTGGAAAGAATCAACTCACCATTGTTGAAGGGTAGAGGTCTCTCCGCTCTCGCTATTCGAAAATGGAGGGAAATTTTTTTGCGATGATGAACTTATATATAGTTTCGCAAGAAATAGGTTATGCCGATAATACGATAAATGCCAAAAGTGCCCACGGAACGTTCGTGCTTCCCCCTTTTTCAAGTCATAGTAATTTAGGGCGGGCAACGGGTCGCGTCCGGAGACCCGACAGGACCCAAGTTATAGAACCTAGACCCGAACCCACTTGGACTGCATCGAAAAATAATAAAAGATATACTTTTAAATAAAATATTGTATTAAATATATACATATATTATTTAAATAATATTTAGTATATAGGGTTAAGCGTTGTTCCGACTTTCACTATTCAGGTCGGGTCGACATGGATTAAAATAGTGTTCGGGCCTAAGATTTGAACCCAGACCCGAAGTGCCGATTCTAATTTTTAGACCCATACCATACTCAGGTTGGATCCTGGGTCCATTGCGATCCCCACTCTCAAACTTCGACATAGAAGAAGCGTTTCTTGCATTTAAATGAAGATGGCATGTAAGTTGACATTGTGGATTTCCAAAGTAGAATTAGTGTATGAACATTTTAAAAAAGATAACTTCTAGGTTCTTAAACATCTAGATCTAGACTTGATGGATCACAAAATATTAGATGGTCTATTTTTAGTCTTAGCTTGTGATATTATTATTTTAGTTATATATTAAAAGGTAAATTAATAGAAAGGACATGAATAAAAAGTAGTGAGAATGACTCGTAGGAGTATGCCCCGTAGTGAAAATGACTAACGAAGAATATAGCCTTTGATAGAGTGAAATGGGGGACAGGATTTATGCAGTTAACTCCAAATAATTGAGATAAAGATCAAACATTGATAATATTAATAGCATATACATACTTTCCTTATTTTACCCTAAATCTTCTTTGCAAGAACAACCGAGCTCAATGGGAACCCCCGACTCCTGATTGCTGGGCTCCAAAGTCAAATAGCAAATCCTACAATCTCTCTACCTTACCTTTGCTAAACGAATCTTAATCTCAATAATACTTTCTCTCTGTACCCCATTTCCCAAATCCACATCTGCATACTTTGAAACTGAGCTCTTTTGATTATCTCCAGCAAACCCAACGATAAGAAGAAATAGCTTTGTGGTGCTTTTTCCAACCAGCTCTCACAGAGCTTCTTCTCTTTTTCCTCAAAAACAAGCTTTAATGGCGCTCATAGAGAGAGAGCGAGAATTTTGGTGCTAACTGATGGAGGGCGAAAGTTCAGGATTGAAGAGAGGGTGAGAGTTTTGGCGCCCGCACACAGGGGAGGAAAGTTCAGGATCTGGAGAGCGGTTATTTTGGCGCTACTTTTGAATGACATGTTAAATTTGGTGTAAATTAAATACTCTGGCATTAGTTTTAGCCATTGGATGCAAAATAATCTAGTGACTAGGATTGTGCCAACACACCATTGCATTATATATATATATATATATATATATAATCTAAACTTTACAACCCTTCAAATAAAAAAGTTCAAGATAGAGAGAGTTGTGAATGGTAGATTTATTAATTTTATAATTTATTTTTTAAAAAAAAATTATTTTTGTGGGGTAATTTTGTAAATATAACTATGAGATAAAAGGTAATTGGGTCACCTCCATGAGGGGTAAAATTGAAATTTTAACTAAAAAGAATGACACTCTACAAATAAAGTTTCAAAACACTAACTTCTAAAATGCCATTATATTTTTGTGAAAATTTCAAATTTACTCTTGCTTAATTGTAAAATTATCTATTTAAATAATTTTTTAAATTAAAAGGTAATCATTGTTTTGATAAATATATACATCACAAGCCTTTCTAACTTGAACCTTTTGAGGGTTTGTTAACTCTAAACAAACTCATGTCATAACTTTTCTCTAGAGATTTGTACAAAATAATGATCATTTGGGGTCCTCCACACATAGGTGTGGGAGGGTCTCATAGGATCATTACTCGTGTATAGATATATATATATAAAAAAGTCTTTGTAACGATTGCGTAAATGAATAGCGATTTTGCATACCCTCATCACCGTCAAAGTTTCATAGCGCAGTCACGATTGTCCGGTAGTGTTTTATTTTTTATTTTTTTTTATAAATCATAATAACCTAAAATTTGGAGGGTTTATACATTTTACTAAGGTACATCTAATAAATATATAAAAAGTATTATCTGTGGGAAAAAATTGACCAAAATACCCCTACAAATTTTTGAGGATATTTTGGTCAATTTTTTTCATATAAAATATTTTTTTATATATTTTTTGAAGATTCCTTTATTTTTTATGAATACACGCTCCAAATTTCAAGTCAATCCGATTTGTAGAAAAAAAAAATGAAAAATGAAATACTATCAGACAATCGTGACCGCGCGATGAACTTTAGACGGTGATGGGGGTAATCACTGTTCATTTTCGCTTATAGGCGTTGCATAGTATTTTGCTATATATATATATATATATATATATATATATATAAAGAAGATTTATCATTTATATATGTAATATGTATAATTTTTTAACCTTTAGAATACCTAACCCGGATGCTTTTTGAATATGGATCTGATCCAGATCCCATATACACATTTTAGACCCATCTCTAGATCCGAACATTCTGGACACTATCAAATCTAGATTTGGATCCATATCTCATGAATACTTTTTGGACCTCGATTAAGGTGAATCCGGATCAGACCCAAAAATTCCCAACCCTACAAGGCGAGTCACTAGTTTCCAAGTCAGGTCCCGGGCCAAGCCCCCTCAAGACAGTTATTGATTCACTCGGCGAGTTTTAAAACCCTGATAATATGTGAAATCTCTTTTGTTGTCATAATGTATCATTTTATATACACTTTTAAGGTATTTTATTGTGCACAACTGCACAATTTTATTGTTCACAACTGCACATGATATGGATCTTATTGTTTTGTGATGGAGAGTGGCATTATTAGTTTGGCCATCAATCCATATCAAAACCTTTAAATATTAGCATGATAATTATGTTATTTTAATGCAAGCACACCTCTTCTTTACATGTCAAAAGAGTAATGTATCATTAGCAATTTCACTGCCGATAAAAAAAACATAGTGAGATGCCTTTTCTCCACATAATTAATCATAAACACTGCTGGTGTAATGAATAAGAAAATCTTGATTTTGAGTCTTAAGAAAAAGTTTAGTTTATACATTTTTTATTGGATTGTTTATTTTAGACATTCAAGGGTTATCATATCTATATTACATTTGAAGCCCCCAAATTCAATGATTTGAGGCAAAAATTAATTCATATATGCTTAAGAGTATTGAACCCCTTAAATGTCAGGGTGGACACACGAGTCGACCAACTCACCAAATAGCCTGCAATTATAAATTGTTTAAAGTTTACATTTTAATGTTATTAAATATATTTGACAACATAATATGGAAAACATAAAGTAAATGTCACTGAATTTGTTGGAAACTAAAAAATTAAGGAATTCAAGATAATTTGGAAATTTGTTAGCATAGTTATTAAGACCAAACCAAACCCTCTGATCCAACTACTCGGATTGCAGAGTAATAATGAAGTTTGGTCCAAAGTAAAAATCAAGTTTAGTAAAAAAGTGATCAACATCAATGTTTAACTGGGTTCAATCAGTCTGAACAGTTGGTTTTGACCGGTTTGACAGGCCACAAACAAAATTGGGCAACATTTTATTATATATTATATCTTTTAATATTTTATAAATTTATTTTTTATATTAATTAAATTCATTCTAACTGGTTCTAGCTGAACCAAACCCCTCATCAATTCGATGGACAACGTTGTTTATTGGACCTTATTAATCAAGACCTCATTGTGTAGCAATAAAATTAATTTCCATACTTCTATTTCACATTAAAAAATGTGGAAGTGTATAGGAGGAAGTACTACAAAGTAGTGTTATTAGGATCAAACTAGCAACCGAACCATGTCAATCCAACTACAAGTCAATCTGGTTGGACCGAATTTCAGATAAAAGAGAAAAAAAATCGATGTAATAATTAAAAAATATATATATAAAATTCTCCAAATACAATTAGCTAATCGAATTAGTCAAGACTAGCCAAAATCAGTTAAACTTCAATTTTAACCTATCTGTGTTTAGATCTCATATTTATCTTAGACCATAATATCCAAGACACCACCGGTTAGTAGCTTGACACTAATTTGATCCGCTCTTGATAGCTAATACTTTTGTCTTCATCTTTCTTCGAACCTAAAATCGAGCGACGGAGAGAGTTTCACAACCGCAAGTCATGATCTCTCATCGAGAGAGATGACTTGATGGTGGCAATGTCTTCATCTCTCCTCATAGCTGGAGAGAGGGCTTTCTTCACAAGGGCAATATCTTGATCTCTCCTAAATGTTGAGAGAGAATGATAGAGATAGCCAGCTTCATAATGGCAATGTTTTAATAAGTGTAGGGAAAATCAAATCGGAATAGTTAATTAGACATGGACAAGAAGCGGTTTAGCAAGTCTGCGGCGATAAAAACATGTTAAAAAATATAAAATAAAATTCAATAAAATATGAAAAGTATATTTAAATAATGATTAAACAAAGCACATCTAAATGAAGTTAAAAAGTAAAAAATTAATGAAAAAATAGATTTTAAAGAATCAATTTATGTCTAAGGATATTTTTAAATTTTTTCAAAAAAAATAAAAAAATACCAAAACATTTTTCAAATTTTTTCCAAAATGATAAAAAATATTTAAATATACATTGCAAATAAAATCCTTTATGTTTTGGGATTTTATATTTTTTTTTTTACCTTTTGTTTAAGACACTCAGCCCATTCACCAAAACCGGCACTGGCCAATGATTAGTTGCGATTTAACTGGGTAAACCGCAGGGTTAGAATTTGAGCCGCCCAATTTTTCCTACACTGATCCTAATCTCTCTTCCAACTGGATAGAAATAGAGAGAAAAAAATGATTTCAAAATAATAATGTCATGATCACTCCTCACGCTAGAGAGAGAACAAGGGAAGTTCTCGTTTACGATGGAGACGTTGGAATATCCTCAAGCTAGAGAGGGAGCCAAGAGAAGTTCTGGGTCACAATAGGGGAGAACGAGAACCTTAGATGCTGAAACAGGAATCTCAAATGTTGGATTCCACTAAGATCTTTTACTTATGCAACTAAAAAAAAATTATGAGAGAGTACAAATCATAATACAATGAATATAACATAAAATACACACGCCACAAGAACACAAAGATTTACGCGGTTTACCTCAACAGAGCTACATCCATGAGAGCTATAGACTGAAATTTACTATACAAATGAAAGTTATATCATAGATTTTTGAAACAGAGAGCTACCTATATAACCCTGGACAAATCAAGCAAACCCTTTTAGACCCGATCTGCACGACCCACTAATGTCTCATCTCTATTCCATAGCTAAACCACTATCCTGGGAAAAGACCTATATCTATTCCACAATTAAACTGTTGGGCAGTAATAGACCTTGAGAGCAACCAACACTTTCTCTTACTAACAATGGGAAACTACCCCAAATCTGAATGGGATCCGTTTCTCTATAAAAAATCAGTCTCTCAATCTACATGAGGCATATCCATGGTGTTTTTCTTTGTAGGAAGCTGCTGGTGCAAAGGAACCCATGCATCTTTAAATGAAGCTACCTTGACCCAACTAGGGCACACTTATATTTTTATATTTCATCTCATATCTATCTCTCTCTCTCTCTCTC
>NW_006499801.1:1471887-1491116 GCF_000471905.2 Amborella trichopoda
ATATATATTTATATATAACTCAATCTTCAATAAATGCAAAACTAAAAACAATAATTTCATGTAATAATCTCACCGACTGACAAAGGATTTGCTAAGGCTTTAGGTACCTATAAAGGCATGGTCTCAAATGCTAGCTCTTAGAGAGGCTTTGGCTCCCAAGTTTTCCAAACATCATATCTCCATAGTTTGTTTATATTAAATGGTATCCAGAAGAGTGGCCTCCAAGAAAATTATAATAATAATAATAAAACAGGTGCCAAAGAAGGCCTTTTTCCACACCATATGCCACCATTTGACGCACAATTATCTCTAATAATTTGTTTTAACAATATAATTAACTATATTAATCAATAAACGCAAACTATTATACAAGCCAACAAGCTCATACTGTCGCCTAAACCACTTTCGAAAAGGGCACTTGGGATCCCAATTTTTGTAGACATGAATATCTAATCTAGGGGATCAAAACAAATAACAAAAGAATTCGCGCAAAAAGCTCTACGGTAACCTACTTATTCTGTAAACCCAAAAAAAAAAAAAGAGAGAGAAATGAGTCTACTATTTTAGGTAAACACAAGCGCCCAGTCTACAAGCCTTCAAGAACTCAAAATTATTTCTTTGGAAAAGATTATATTATTAAGAGATTGTATACAATTAGACCATTTCCCATTCACACATGGAGGTCACAATTACTTATAACCATCCAATAGTTTGAGTGTCACAAAATTTGAAAATTTTTTTTTCGAAATTTGAACTTGGACGAAAATAAATACAACCATCAAATTTCACATCCAATGGTCAAGATTAATCATCACTCCCTTGTACCCAAGATAAATGGTTTCATTAATATAATTTTCCTTTTTTTAAAGTCAAAGACGTGCACAATTTCAGTCCAAACAAATCCCTCGAGCTTTGTTTCGAGGCTCGGCTCATATTGTAGCCATTAACCTAATGGCTTATAGAATATTTTCATCTTAAAGTCATGAAGAAGTTCCCAAGAGAGAAAAACAAGGTATGCTTCTAGAAATGATCACAGATTATCATTAAGGACTAAGACAGATTAGAAGTTTGAAGAGTATATAGCAGCATTGTGAAGTGTGAACAAACAACAGGTAAAATCAGGAGACTAAAAGTTGAATGAGAAAATAGCACATTAGTAAAGTTGAATGAGAATATAACACATTAGTAATCATACAAGAGGTAAAGTCACAATGGTTTACACCTTCCTTCATCCCAACACAGAAATGGAAAGAGGTTCACTAGTACACTAAGGCTCTCATGTTAAGACTGCCAATCAAGGAAGGACAGACTTTACACCCTAGAAGACAAAGCTAAGAGAATGGTTAACAAAGTTCTTTTTTCCTTTTTTCCCCTTTTTTATTAATGAAGGTCAAAATATTTTCGAGACCCTGAACCTGTTCGCTATGTCCTTTGCTTTACACGCCTTCCATTGCTATCAGTCCCATCAAAAGCCTCGTTTTGGTGCCGACATGTTATAATCGAATGCTCCCCCACCCTTGCCACATATTCTAGAAGCTCGGTAAGAACAGGTGGGCAGCTCTGCTTCAAATATTCGAACCCCTCGGTCTGCATAACCGCTGTATCCAGCAAACAAAACACCAGTTAAGATCATCAGAGTCCCTTATCATTACTTGATCAATTCATTCATTTCACCTGGTAAACAGGAATGGTTACCATTTTTTTTTGGAAAATGCTAACTTTAACAGAAAATGAAATGTTACTTTGTGTAATAAAATTCCTTGACATTCTTTTTCAGGTAATGAAATTAAGTAGGCATTCTTTTTCAGGTAATGAAATTAAGTATTAGTGCCTATGCACTTTAAATTTAGCCCAAATCACCGGCCACCCTCTTTCTTCCCTTCCTTGGCCTTCACTAAGCCTTTGTCAATTAGACTGATAAACACAATATCAAGGTTTCAAAAAACAGTCCGCCCAGCGCTTAGGCAGCCTGAACAAAAAAACCGCACACCTCTACCCAGGCGGCCCTACACGGTCGGTTGTACCTGGGCGGGCGCCCAATGTCCAGTTCTGTAGGCGCCCAAGACCATAAGGCGTTTTTCGATTTTTAAATTAGCCCAACAGGGGTCATTTTGATCCCAAGTTTGTATGGCGGGTGCCCGTTTTTCGATTTTTAAATTAGCCCAAAAAGGCAAAAGGGGTCACTTTAATCCTATAAAAGTATTATGGGGTTTATTTTTTAACCCCAAAAGTGAAAAAAAAAAAAAAAAAAAACCAATCAATCTCTAAACTTATTGCACCACAGGGCGCCCGAGGTTAACTTATTGCACCACAGGGCGCCCGACGTTCTAGGGGCCCGCCTAGGAGCCAAAAGGGCCGCCTAGCTAGCGTGTTTTGAAACCTTGCCCTATCATAATGTTTTAGATATATTGGTTTTCCCGGGTGATATCTTATACCATGGCAATTCCATTGAAGATTGCAGCATATATGGGTGGCCACTAAATAATCCTTTGAAATCCTTACTCTGATAATTATGCCCTATGACTGCTTCTGAAAAAGTAAATGACATTTAAAACTAAGAAATATCGAGAAATAAGCAAAAATTGATTAATAACTTGGTTTGCCAGAATATTACTCCACAATGACAAAACAAACATAAAGTGATAATTATTTTGATTTTAACAGAACAGTGTTCAAAAACTTAGCTAAGTCCACTCGGACTTGGCCCCTTAACAAGCCGACTACTCAGGCACAAACCTGGGTAAATTAAAAAATTCATTAAAATCACAAAAAATATATATTTTTAAATCAATGTATGAATATTTTACAAATAATTTTGATGGTTTTGATGATGATTTGCAATTTTTTCTTGTCATATGCCCCTTTTTTGTGATTTTTCTGAAATATTTCCAGCTATAAATCATTTTTTCTAAATTCATCTTTATATATTTTTTCTATATTATTTCGGACTTTTAATATTGTTTATGGTTCGCTTTTTACTCTTATTTTAGTCTTACTTTTAGCCCTTTTTGGGCCCATACAATACTCTGGAGACCACTTGGTACCCAAGTTACGCGATAGGAGGGGCCTGAGTCCGAGTCCCACGCCCAAGGCAAGTTTCAAACCACAAAAAAGAGTATGATACCGGTTGTCTAAAAGACACTTAGTATTGGGGTTTCCTTCAAAATTAGTCCCCAATAAATAAGAAAAGAGACAGAAGGTTTAATTCAGCAGAAGCAGCCTTAAAATCCTTTGAGAGCATACATTTCATAACAGTAATTTTATTTCCTTTAAAACTGCAATAATATATACCAACTGATTATGATTCACGGTCGGGAGTCAAGACTATTTTTTTTTCCCTTGAAAACCCCGACTGGAAAGAAGGCAGAACTTAGAGGGACCAAAAAAAATTCTTAATGGGGGCAGAAAAAATAAAGTAAAATTGTTAAGACATAATTCAGTGAAAACTAATATCCCACTAAGCCTCACTCCCAAAATAAATAAAGCTTACAATCTAATATCTACACTGTAAGTACCTTTTTTTGAATGATGATGTTTTCATCACGTTTCTTTTATTTGTTTAGTAATATTTTTAAAAGTTGAACACTCGGTTTTTGATGTTGAATGAAAGTTCTTTATCCATAAAATTTTTTCTCAATGAAACACAAATAGCGATTGGCTGCATGACCGACACATTCTGGATGGGCAAGCATGCAATGCACCTGAGTTGTCCATTCAATCAAGTTTATGGGGAAAAAGATAAAGAAGGTCCTACCTGCAAGATACTATGCAAATGTATGTGGGTATGAATGCATGCAGTAGTGTGTCCAGCAGAATAACCAAGAAATATGTGTGTGCATGTGTGTGTGTATGTGTGCGTGTGAGTGAGAGAGAAAGAGAGAGAGAGAGAGAGAGGAGGAGCTGTTACCTCTCAGATTGGTGGGTAAGGCCACAAACTTGAGGCACACAGATTTCAGCTGGAAACAGTGGTGCTGCTCTGCCAAGGCTAACGTGGTTGCCACTGTGTTGATACTGATGTCCTCGCAAAGTTTAACTTCACATAGCAACCTAAGCCTTTCCATGCCATAACGATCAGCAGCAGCTAGCAAATGCTGGGCCATTAGGGTGGTAGCGCATTTCGAAGTTAAGCCAGTGAGTTCTTGCATGTCTGGTAGTGTATCTGTGTAAATAAAATGGAGTAAGGCCTGCGCGAAAGCAGAGGACTTACATCAATCTATATCTGGAGGGTGCGAGCACAAAAAAAAATCCAGAATAAATAGGTTGCTTCTATATGCAACCTACAAGATCTACAAATTATCAAAAATACAAAGGAAGAGTAAAAAGATATTTGAATTTTAAATTACAATTATAAAAGCAATGATGCATTAGCCAAAAAAGAACAACAAATAATTGATACTAAACTAAGTCACAAGAACACAGATACGACTTGTTACCTGAGGGCATTTTCCACCATCGGAAAAGGTGCAACAGAAGGGGGCGCTCATAAGCATCACATGATGTGCGATGCACCCACATAGGCAGTAAATCATCCGAATATTTGGCCGTCTACATTCAGGCGGCATATGAGGACCATATTGACCAAGATGGGGTCCTGGGAAAAATAGAGATCTTGGAAGCATGCTTTGTTTCGACTCATATTTCCGTGTATTGGCCAATGGAACACCACAAGCGTTTAGTTTTCTTACCATCTTCAAGGGATATATGCCAAGGGGATCCTCTTTCACCCTTCTTTTTTACTATTATTGTGGAAACATTCACTAAAACAATTGAAGAGGTGTACATCAGCTGGTTCTTGAATGGTTTCAGATCCCTAGGACATGGGCTACCCATAAACCACCTTCAAGATGGGGATGATACGATGGTACTCTGCGATGCAAAACCACAGCAGGTTGATAATTTGGGGCTATACATGAAATGTATTGAAATAACATAGTAACATCAGGATTGAGAATCAATATGGCTAAGACTAAACTCTACGGGTTGGGGTTCCAGAAACACAATTAGTGGAGTGGGCTCAGACTCGGAATGCATACTTGAGAATCCTTCTGCGCATTCAGAGGCATAAGAAACATATTTGGGATCATGGCAGTGTCAGTACCTTTCTAAGGGACGAAAGATTTTGCATTAAGGCCACATTCCAATATATAATTGTAACATGTCCCCATAATGGATGCAGAGGCATGTTACTAAGAAAATAGCAAGGCTACAACGGTAATTCTTATGGGATGGGACAGGAGGGGGCACAAATTCCACTTGGTGACATAGGATATGGTTAGCAAATCAAAGGATTCCAGGAATCCAGATTTTAGGAAGCTAAGAGAGGTAAATAGCGTGGAAATGGATATGGAGATTTGCAACAGATCAAAGCCAGAATCGAATCATATCCGGGATCAGGATTGGGACCGTGAGGTTGCGACAAGCAGGAGCTACTTATGGTCTAGATCACGGTCTATACACCCTGAAATCTAGGGATCTCAATCCCAATATGTGGGCGAGCTTGAAACAAACTTAATCAGATTGAATGATAAATTATACAAGATGGGGCTCCATCTAGTTAAAAACTGAGGCCCCAGAGAGCACTTAAACTAGTATAGCAGTTGAGTGTAGACTTACTTCTATACCATACCACACTGATATACAGCAATATATTACTATATTATAATACTATAATACTATGCTCTACCATAGTAACCATACTATACAAAAATGGGAAAAGTTTTTATAATGTTGCAACCTTAAAATGTAGAATAAATGTGCACCTCAAAAATCCATCGAAAAAGGTCATTTTGATGTTGGAAAACCCTCTAATATCTCGGCATCGAAATAAATGAATATGAAAAAAAAAAAAAGGATTTCATGTCTCAAAAATAGTGCATCTCGCAACGCATTATCTGAACCGTCCATTTTTAAGATTTTCATGTGTTTATAGATCTAGTTGATTTGAACTATTATTAGAGTTTAAAATTTTATAATTAGAGATAAAAATAGATTTTGAAGGCATCACAAAAAAATTGGCAACAAAATTACATCTTATAACAAAATTTAGAGATGCACCTTAATTGGATTGTTTAAAGTTGCAACCTTATGCAAACTACACCCCACAAAAATATACTACTACACCATGCAACAATACCACGCTATATACTATACTAGATGCTATTACATTTTTAGCTTAATATATACAACTATAAATAATATATACTATCCTATATAGTATATATTACCTATAGGATAAATTACTATATCACACTGCTACACCATATTGTTCTGCTATACTATATCACCATGCTATTTGGATCCTAGTAACTCAGGATCTCAATCCCTAATAGGAAGGGTCAAAATTCCAAAATCTACAAATCTTGGAGGAATGAGATTCCCTTCCCTAGAGCACAGGAGCACAATTTAGAAGAGGACCCCTTGGTTCAAAGATCCCCATAGCTATGATCAAAACATATTTGGTTCTAGGTGGATAGCTAACAAGAATGGCACTGAGCCATTGAGTTGACTACCTAAGATGGCGAACTGATGCAAGAAGGAAAGGTGGGAAATTAAATCCACCCTTTTCCTAAACCTTAGACAAGTAAAATCAACAATAATGAAGAAAACATATGGCCTTTTATATAAGCCTAAGAAACCCTAAAATTAACTTGATATCCAAGTACACATTTAAGACTCTAAAATACCCCTATAAATAATAGGGCATGAACAGTGAACAGTACTCATGAACATTAAATAAAATCTAAAAAATATAAAGAAGTCCCTGAATCCTTAAAAACTTAAAGACCCTAAACATAAACCCTAAAATTAAAATTCTGATATACATCCTTTGAGATTGAATAAAAAATATAAATAATAATAGTTTGCCCCTCCATCAATACTGTTGCTGGATACCTTTGTAATACTCTCTTGTTCACAGCCCAGAATTTGTTATTTTTAACGGCTTTCTTTTGGAATAACAAATTTGGTTGTCATACCCTACTTAAGAATTTCTGGTTAAGGGTTTGGATTAGTGAGGATCAATGTTCAATAAGAGGCCGCCGCCTAGGCGGTGGGGGGAGCCAGGGGGCCTAGGCGCCAAGGCAGCCGACTAGGTGGGTGCCCAAACCCAAAGGCAGCTGGTGTTTATTTTTTTTAAAAAAAAAAAATTAGGATTTCCCATACCCCCCCCCCCCCCCCATTTTATTGTATATAGAATTGTCTGTTTTGTACATAATATATTGTTAAGATGCCAGAAGCCAGATGCACAGATCAAACCTAAACATTCACAAATTTAGACTGTAAATGAAATAATTATAACTCAAAAGCAACATTAAAAGATAAAATCAACTCAAGATGTCATTTAAATCTTGCAAATCACAAGTCACAAAAGTTTCAAAAGTCATTAGCAAAAAGTCATATGAACTCATATCCGAATTTGGGCCAAACAGAAATGTTTGGGATCCCAAATCTCCTCTTTTACAACCCTGATAAGCCTCAAAAAGATTGGGGACGAATATCCTTCAATATCGTGACCATTTGAGGATTTCGATCTCTCAAAAAATATTCAAATCTAGTTTTTTTCAAGTTGATTCTTACTCTAAAGTTCACCAAATTTGTTTTTGGGGGCAAAAATGGCCCCCCAAACCCTTATCCCCCCTTTTAAGGGGGTAAAATGACATTTTTTGCCCCTCCCAAATTTTTTTTTCCGCCAAAGTCGTGCAGCCCGCCTTTTCAACTGCCTAGGCAGGCGCCTAGTTCTGCCCACCTAATAGTGTCCGCCTTTAATACGCCTAGGCATTTTTTCCAAAAGTCCGCCTAGGCAGGTGGATGAATTTTTGTTCATTGGTGAGGACTTCAAGAATCAGTGAGCGGAAAATGATTTTATCATGTTTTTGGAGTGGAATTTGCAAACTTTGAGGTTGCACAACAGGGTCTGAAATTCATTAACTTCCTAGTGGCTAAGATTTCAAGGAAAAGTCTGTGTCCCTATGATTTGTCCACCCACAAGGTCGACGGTGCTGGAGATTTGCACTGCCAAATCAGCTGCAATGTGAAAGAGTCTACTATTTTGATTATGCAATGTATCAATGCATCTTCTCCAAGCCAAAGATCCCTACAAACTTATAAGTTGATCCCCTGTTATAGTAAAGAACTGATATGTTTGCATTGCATCTTGGATTCATGATGGAGGGCAAGATTATGCTTATTTTTAAGTTTTATTCAATTTCAAAGGTTATAAATTTTAATTTTAATTTTAGGGTTTATTTTTAGGGTCTTTAAGTTTTTCGGCATTCTACAACTGCTTTATTATTTTTATTTACTATTCATTGGTTACTATTCGTTATTATTTTTATTTACTATTCACTGGTTATTATTTTTATTTACTATTCACTGGATACTGTTCACAGGGGTAAATTGTCATTACAAATTTTGTGTTTAAGTTCTAACTTTTTGGGTCATCTTAACTCAAAACTGACGGCTCAATCAAGTCCCATAAAAATATCTCTTGAATCAGCTTATTACTATGAAATTAAGAATGTGGAAGATTTGTCCAAGTTTAGAGCATGATCAACTAAAAGAAGCCAATGTAATCTTTTTGTAGTAGTCCTTCTGTTTGTCAAATTAAAATTAATTGAAGATAAAAACCTCACTACGCCCTTAAATACAGGTGCATGCATGTTATTCTTAGTAATGACTGCAGCATATGGAAACTTGTGTCATATTTGTTACTTTCTAAGCATCACTACAAAGAAGAAAAGAATAACTAGAAATCTACTGATCGTGGAAATAAAATAGCATATATCTACCTTAAAGACCGGTGCCTCTATGTCCGTAACTTTAATGCAATCCGTATTTTGGTCCTTCATTGGACCCATGAGCTGCGCCCTGAAAACAGGGGAACGAGCAGCAAGAACCAACTTATGAGTAGGAAATATCTCCCCATCAACCTCAAAGCTCACATCTGCTCCCTGTCCACTTTCCAAAAGCTTCCCAAAATGTTCACCAATGTTTGAAGGAGGAACAGGAATGGTGTAAAGTTTTGGCCCCTCAGTGTGAGAACGAACAACGCCCACACTGCAATGTACCGAAAGGCAGTCATCCTTGAGATAGTCTGATGCCTCCAGAGAAGTTCTTTTGAAAAACCTCTTGTATCCCCTGCAAAATTTGCGAACACAAGGCTCTAATCATTATTTGACAAGAACACCTAGTTCTCACGAGAAACATTATAATTCTAGAACACAAAGTATCACAGATTAGTATTCTTCAAAGATAATCTCTAATCATGTTTAAAATTTTAGGCATGTAGACAACAAAAACACTATCTATTCTTATATAAGACCTGCGCAATTAACTGGAAATAAAATTGCATACCAAATAGGACAAAGCTTACTACAAGGATAAGGTCTTGTCAAAGGGGCAAATTACAATTTTCTCATACCTGATCCAGATTGCTTCACATGTATCAGCCTCATATACCAAAAGTATTACACACATGGCCAAATATTTCATGACTTAAACATTCTTCTAGGTGCCATTCACATCATATGCATACATGAATGGCCTAGCATGAACTCTACTAAACCTCGGGTTGTGAAAGTGCCTACATGCATGGGTTATGCACGCTAAGCATATGCATATGTGCAAAACAATCCCTGGAATATTTTTCGTAACTTGCTTCCCAGTATATTTTTAGATGCATGCTCATGTGCAAAAACACACATACAATTGTTTCCAAAAAGCCAAGCATGAACTTAGTATGAATAAACAAATCCAAGCATGGATATGCATGTGTACATGTCCGCATCCGGCCATGCCAGACTAATATACTACATGATTAATACACTAGGGCATGCCTAATGTACGATATAATATATGTGTTTACATCAGGCCATGCGCAAAAACTAATATTCTGCGTGATTAATACACTAGGGCATACCTTATACAATAATACTAGCTACTCCGGGTGATTTAAGCTGAGCATGGCTGGTATTGACATGCATGGTGCATATGCAAAGCATAGTTTCTGGCTTATGGTGAGTTCATAGCGGCAGAGGCACAATTACGATGGAACTGTTGACAACTCACTTGACAGAAATGTATGCAGACACAAGTGTATAAACCAATGAAAATTGTCCTGATGCCAGCACCAATATGAAAATAAGCTGCTCCCTTATAGTTTCACAAACAACTAACGATATATTGTTCATTTATTCTAAGCAAATACAATAAAAGAGCAGGCTACCTTTTTTTTTGTTTAATAAGTGCAGTAAAGCGTCCTATATTAAGTTTCATAATTCAACACATTATTCTACCACTGCAAAAATACACACCACTAACCCATGCAACCTAGGTATCATTGCACAATATGATGAGAGGTACAACACGCCCGCACATGGTTCAATCTGTCCGTTAATTGAGTTCAATAAAAAAAATTCAACTAATGTAACAATTATTGCTCTTCTTTTTGCATATCATTGAAATGCCAGCTTCTTTGGTGCGGAAAGCTTCAGATTTTGATTTTTATCTTCCCTAAAAGATATGGAGAAAATGGTTATAGGTGATGCAAGTTGAGGACAAGTAAACAAGGACCCGATTGCCCATTTGCCTAATATGTGATGTGAACAGTTTTGTCAATGATTTGCAGCAACTATTTTTCACATAAGGCCTGTTTCCTTCTAAAAAATACAAATCACACTTTTTTTAAAGAGCAAATTATGGTGGTTTCTTAAATATGGAGCGCATTTTGGAGTCTGCATCCATTTATTATGTTCGGAGGTGAGGAAGGGAAAATTCTTTCAACAATGTCTCATGGTGGAGGTGACCGTGGATAACATGAGGCATTAATTTCTTGGGCCATGGTTGACAAGAAGTTTAAGGATGATAACATTTAGAAGCATATATTTTAAAGGTTGTTATCAAGGCACTTCATAAGCAAAGGATACATTCAATATATGGTAGGGTCAGCCAAACAGATATCACCATCAGAGGAGATTCTGGAAAGTTTACACAACCACAGATGTCATCTCCCATATGAGAGCTAACATGTTAACTTGTCTAATTGGGTTGGCTGTAGTATTCACAAATAATTAGGATTCATTCCTAGCTTTGTAAAATTTTAGCAGGCTAGCACATTTTTGTTAATAAGGCTTTACTTCTATGGGAAAAAAGGAATACAATGGAGATTTAACCCAATCATTCTGTAGTAGGATTTTCCTTTTATCTGACAACTTGCAAATGATTAACAATTAAGGAATTAAACAGCTTGTATACAAGTTAAACACAGTAGATTTCCTGGAATTTTGAAATTACTTACAAAATACCCGCATAACTCGTGCTGTTCTATTTCTTTCCTTAGATAAAGGAAAAAATATGCCTTGTAACACCACAAGAACTAACTTACAACACTCAATCAGTTCACAGTAAAACATAGTAGATTCAATTATCCGGGTCAAGATTACCATTGCATTCCCTCAATAAAATTTCTTGATCATACCAAACCACAGTAAAATTGAGAGAAAAATCACAAACCAATCTTTAAAAAACTCTACAGAAACAACACAAAAGCAGCATGAGAAAGCATAAACATTGGCACAAAGTTCTTCAAGCTTTAATTATTTTGAATCCCAAAAGATCCCACCCAGAAAACCAAAACTCAGTCCTTTTGTATAAGGAAAACCTAAGACTCAGTTATCAGAAATAACTAAATGGCTAACCCAATAAATAAACTTTCTTTCTTGAAAAATCCCAACAATTATTGTAGTAAAAACCAATTACTGTAAGAACCGAACTAAATGCATAATTGTTTTGTGTTCCTCCAAACCAATTAATAGGCATCCAAATTTCAGAGAACTCCAAAAAACCCAGAAACTACAATAGATATAGTAAATTCCAAATGAAAACCTCGAGATCACCACTACTACATACACTACGTAAATTCCAAATGAAAACCTCAAGATCACCACTACTACATAGCAGAAAGCAATTTCCCATGAACCCATTCATTCCCAATTACCAGTCAATGCAATACCCAAACTTGCAAAGTTGCAAGAAAAATGAATAAGCCGTTCATTCCCAATTACCAGTCAATGCAAAACCCAAACTTGCAAGAAAAAAGAATAAGCCAAAACATCAAAAGAAAACAAAAAGGCCATAAATTTCAAGTAGATCAACAAAATCTCACCCGAAAAGTTTTTTCCTTTTTTTTAACGAAAAAATAATTAACTAGAAAAAATAAGTGCAGAGATATACACACAGAGGAAGAGGGAGAGAGAGTGAAGACGAAGAAATTAACATTATCAAGACAACAAAGAATAACATCTAAAAAGCCAAAAAAAAAAAGAATTTCAAATAAACTAATCTGCATTAAATATGATCCAATTACCAGCAAATTTCTCAATCATTATTAACCCCAAGAAGCCAAATTTTCCAAAACCAGATCTAAATCTCCTAAATCACCATCAACCAACAAAAAGGTTTTTTCGTACTGTACTTTTTGCATTGCCAATTTCCTGATTAGAAATCTGTATCTCAAACCCTAAAGGCAGAGAGAGAGGCGAAGGGAGAGAGATCTAAGCATTCATGATAAGAAACAATTGCATGACGATAGAGATAAAAAGGTATAAGCAGAAACAATTACATGACGATAGAGATAAAAAGGTATACGCATAGAGAGAGGGGCATACCACATACTACCCCGATACTTTAGGGTATAAGGCCCGCTCTCTAGGGTTCTTCCAAAATGACTATGGACTTTGTGTTTGTTCTTCCCACTCTGATCAAATAGCGTCAATTCAAATAATGCCCTAACATCTGTTCCCTCGCTCGCTAGGGCGATGAAGAGAGAGACATAGGTCGAATTGTCCTCTAAACTCTTGCCATCAGGGTAAAAATAGATGGCCCATAGATAACCACCAACCTCAAAAGTATCAGAGGGTATGTATTTGCCAACCCCCATGCCTTTAGAGAGAGAATAGCCTGTGATATTGAAGTGATGGGAACCATTGATGGTCTGGGTCGAGGATGTGGAAGTGGTGAGAGGGGGATTGTTAGAGAGAGAAAGCTTAGATGGGGTCGATCTGGAGATCTTGCTGGTGCTGGGTAAGCCCATGACCAGAGAGAGAGAGAGGGAGAGAAGCGATCAAATTTTGGGGGTTTTTAAGTGAGAGGTTGGGTTCTGGGGCTTGATGGGGAGGGTTTGGTTTTGTGAGCCTTTCTTTTGATGACTGGTTCTGGATTGATTGATGAGGTTTTAAATGGAGAGAGAGAAGGGGCAAATGATAGAGAGAGAGAGTTTTTCCTTGGGCGTTGTAGGTGCGAGAGATGCAGTTTATTTTAGAGAGAGAGGGATTTTGGCTGGTTGTGAACAGGTTTCTCGAGAGGGGGATTTTGGCTTGGTGTGAAGGGGTTTGTAGACAAATAATTTGGCCGCCTTCGTTTTTTGACATTGGAGGGTGTGTTTGAAATGTCTTCTTCGAAGTTTAGAACATCTTAATATTTTTCAAGTTTCGTATTTGATAAAAAAATTGAATTTCAATCAAAACTTCGACAAACTGTTTAAGTTCTAATTATACTTTAAAAAAAATTTCAATTAAAGATTATAACTTTTTTTTTTAGAAAACCCCCATATATAAAATATATATATTTTATTATATAATATACAATATAATTTATTATATAATATATAATATAATTTATTACATACTATATTTTATTTATATAATAATAATTTATAATATTATATAATAAAAATATATATAATATATTATATTATTTTATAAATATATATATATAAAATATAATATAATAAATAAAAAATACAATATCATGTTATACATACATACGAGTAATGATCCCTATAAGACCCTCCTACGTATATTTCTATAAAAGTCAAGTCCCACTCTTTTTACTTTTTAACTAACGGGAGGTTGGGAGGAAAGAGAGCTTGGAGAGAGGGAGGATGCGGCCTTAAGGGAGATTAAGATGCGGGTTGTTTTATGAAAACAAAATAAACTCTCACCTCAAATCTTTGTTTGAAAAGTATTTTTTACGCCATAAAATTTTGAGATGGTTCTAAAATCAATTTTTAATTTTCAATATCGATAATAAAATTTGTAATTAAAAAATAACAATATAAATCTTGCGGATCTATAAACACATTTTTTTAGGGCTAAATAGAAGGTCTAGATAATTTGTTACAATAACTATATTTTTAGAGTTTGAAAAAAAAACAAAAATTCACAACCATAATGTTTGAGCCAAGATGATCCATATAAATGTTTTTTAATGCTTGAATTGTAATTTTCGATGATTATTTTGATAAGATTGTAACCCTATCAAATGTAAAGCCAGGAATTAATGGGTGCTTCCCATGGTCAAAATATTATATAATAATAAATAATGTTATTAAATAAAGGAATAAGTTTATATAAGATTGCAACCTTAAAATGTAAAACTACGGATGCACCTCAAAAATCTATCGAAAAAAATTATTTTAATGTTGAAAAACCATGTGATTGATCATCTCGACATCGAGATGTATGACTATGAAAAATAAAAAGATTTTGAGTCTTATAAATAATGCGTCTTACAACATATCATCTACACCGTTCATTTTTAAGATTTTCATATGTTTATAGATCTACTTGATTTTAATCATTTTTGGAATTTAAAATTTTATAATTAGATATAAAAATAGATTTTGAGATAATCCTAAGAACATTTTACATCAGAATTTTATATTATGATAAAATTTGAAAGTACACCTTAGTTGGATTGTTTAAGGTTGCAGCCTTATGGAAACAGCACCCTTAAATAAAACGTTTTAACCGATATCTTATTTTGACGAAAAATAACCAATTTAATATTAGGTGCAGTTCTATAAGGTAACCTTGAGTAATTATAGTAAGGTGCCCCTCTATATCTTGGTAAAAGATGAAACTTGGTGCCGCAAATACTTACCATGCCTAAAAATATGTTTTTATGGTGTAGATAAATACAAAATTTAAAACTCAAAAAATCTAGATAATTATAAAATTTAATAATCAAAAAATTGTGTAGATTGAGTAGATATATGTCTACTAAAAAATGAATGACACAATGCATTATTTTTAAGACTTGAAGTTATTTTTATTTTTTTGTATTTATTTATCTTGAGATCAAGATGATTAATTATAAATATTTCCAATGTCTGTACAAGTAGAGTTTTGAGGTGCACATTATTTTTATATTATAAAGTTGACACTTTACATAAACTTTTTTTTTAAAAAAAATATTTTTTAAATAGATGATTAAATATTTGGATAGTCTAGAGCTACGGCTTTACCTTGTTTTAAGAAAAATAATAAATAATTTAATATAAAAAATTGTTTCATGCGGGCTCGACCGATTTCTACAATATACGGGTCCAAAGTATGCAAATAGGTGGTCCATCTAAAAACGGTCCAAATGCCTTTTTAATATAATTATTATTTTTAGTTTTCGAAATTTTTTTTCATATTCATGATCTCCATGTTAAAGATTATATATTCTCTAAAAATTAAGATCAGATTATATTAAAAATATAATTATTACAAAACCCTCATTTCTACAATACGCGGGCTGGCCGCATAGAAACCGTGTCCTTTAATATTATATAAGTCTGGTTTGCATAAGACTGGACCTCGTGAAAAAAAATATAGGCCCGCATGTCGAAACCCGGTTGGATATTTAACATTTCCACATTTGAAAGTCTGAACTTTGGCTATCAAACAAAAGTCCAATATGGTACAAATTTTTGAATACTGAAACCTTCATGGTTTACATAATGTGTTATAGGGCTTGAAATCTATATTTTTTTTGCAACTTCATAATTCTCGGATCGAGATGATCAACTTGAGAATCTTGTAATGCAAGGACAACTTTTTAAGTTTTTTTTTTTTTAAGATGTGTTAGTACTTATTCCACAAATGAGCCTTTTATAATTTTTTTCTAATTAATATTTATTTGGAAATTAAGATGAGGAACTTCACAAAATATTCCGTTCAAAAAAAAAAAAAGTTCCTTCACAAAATATTTTAAAGATATTCCAGAAAATATTTCCCAGAAAACCAATATCTGCAAGTTGAACCATAGAGACACCACATACACAAAGATACCAGTCCTCCCACCCATTTCACGTCACATGAAAAGCAAACAGTTATTTACATATCCACCATCTTCCTTAATTACCAATGCTATACATAATTGGATTTCGCAAAATGGAAAGCAACTCTTTTTTTCGATTCGATGCAGTGTTGCAATGTCAAGGCCTCAAACAACCAAGTCCAAGCCCAAGCCCAATTCTTGAGATCAACAACCAATCAATCCTTCAGAAAAAATCAATTATTTGATGCAACAGCATCAAACGGACAATTAAATCAACACAAAAAGTTACAGAAAAAGCACATACATAACCTGATCTCCTTTTATTAGCTAAACACACTCTTACAATCCATCGGAACGATTGCTACCAGTTCTACATACGGCAGGGGGGCCATCACCAGTTTTGCTCACAACCCCTTTTCCAAAATAACTTGCAATCACAGAAAACCCGTCACTCGAGCTTCTCACTTGCTGGAAAAACCTATCGTGGTCTTTGGCATTTTGTTCTAAGCTCCTCTTCATCTCTGTAAGGCTTTTGTATTGTGGCACGCAGACTGGGCATTCCTTCTCATTGTCACCGAGGCATCGCTGGTGAAAAGAATGCATACACATGAAATGAACGGCTGGAAGGTCTAAGGTAAATGTGCATGCAGTGCATTTGCTCAGTTGAAAGATCCTCGCATTCGTCCTCAGCTCATTTATTTCTTTCCTCATGGCAGACGTCTCTTCCTGCATCATAAAACAAAGCAAAATAAGTTTGTCCGTGCTTTTGGGTACATATTACATACAAGTGAAGGAGATTTCCTTCTTCTCGATCACCTAATAAGTGAGTCTGCAATTCAGTCATCTATAAGTCGATGGCTACCCCTTTAAAAAAGATAATCAGCCTTCTTTGTTCAGGAATTTAAGGAAAAAATAAAGGGGGGGTGAGAGAGAACGACTCAGTTGAGAATCTTTCTGAAATCAAAGATTTGATATGCAACTAATACTTTTCACTGTAATCATAACTACAAAGTTCAAAATAAAGATATCAGTGAGAAAATCACATATGCGGCAGAGGTATTAAGCAGTCTTAGATGATAGGATTTTTTGCTATGTCATTTAATGACTAAGGTGAACTCACCTGGTACTTCTCGATGGACTTGCGATCCTCTTCTATCAGCTTCGATTCTTGCTCGAGCTTCCTCGCAATGTAATCCTTGACAACCGAAAGGGTGAGACATGGATTCCTTGACAGAGCTTGAAGAACAATGATGGGTGGCAAAATGTCATCCCTCTCTATGTACACTAACACCTCCTTTACTTCTTTGGAACAATCTTCTCCAAGCTCACCAAAATACTTGAGCACATCTGCCCAAAGTGATGGGTCCCCACCCTTGCTTGAATCCCCAAGTTTCTTGCAACACGTGATCAATCCTTCATGATCATGGTCTTGCATGTAGCATGATATCACTTCCTTATACAATTTCATCTTCTCATACAGAAACAAGCGGCCCTCTCTGACCCCATTCAACTCACAAAGAATGATGGCGAGATCAACATCATACATGGGTTGGTCCATATGTGACGGCCATGCACTTTTGAGCAAGCCCAATCCTTTCTCAAGTCTCTGAAGCCGATCTCTCTCTTTGTATTTATTGTCACCGCTGATGGAAACTCCTGTCGTAACAGTGTTCAAAGGGACAGACTGTTTAATGTTATTAACATCCGTAATCAAGCCTTCTTGAGTTATCAGTGGAAAGCTCAAGTCACGAGACAAATATAGCTCCAAGAGGGTATTGTGGATTTCTACATGAGCTGGTGATTCCTTCACTCTATTGGTATACTTCTCGAAGAACTCCATTAGAGACTTTGGCTGGTGTATGAAAATGCTCATAAAATCGGTAGGGGAAGGCAGCTTCGATGGGTACAACGCGTTTGAGGCCTCCTCCCCTGATTCACCATCTCCAGTGCAAAGCCTCATTAGTATTTCAACTGTCTCAAATGGCTTATGCTCCACAAGAATCTTACCATACTCTTTCAATGTGGTTTCAGCTTGGTTTGGTTCGAGGCTTGATATATACTCCAAAGCCTCATCATATCTATCGAGGTCTTCAAGTAATATTTTCAAGTACCATTCGTGCCTCCCTGCCTTCTTTGCAACATACATTGCATGCTCATGGTATCCAGCCGCACGGCAAACCCTAACCGCAGTTTCAACATCAAACTTGTGCTCTCTGACCCCATCTTCTTCACCTTTTATAAACTCATCCAATTTTGCCACGTCTTTGAGTTTGGTATAGCAATTAAGAAGGAGGGTAGTGTGATCCTTTGAAGCCAATCCTTTCTCATGCAATTTCTCCAGGTAGCTGGTGAGGTTATATATACGCTGTGCATCAAGAAACTTTTGGATGACATAGGAGGGCTCAAGCTGGCCAATGGTGAGAATATATTGAGACATGGCCTCATCATAATCTTGTTTCCCATACAAATGATCCCCATATTTTCGAAGAACTTCAGCAGTAGCAGCAGCATCTGCTTGGTTACTCTGAACGAGATTGATTGCAACAGCATAAAGATTCTTCTTGAAAAGCATATCTAACTTGCTTTCCATATCCTTCTCACCTATACATAAGGCAGTCTTGTCACTCATTATAAGGATTATGTTACCCCATTCACTAAGCATATGTGAAACATCTCCAACAACAATACTATGGGCAATCAATCGGTTCTTGAGATCATATACATTGAAAGTGTTCTTGTTGCCTCTTTGGTCTGATATCACAGCTAAAAGATACCCGCGAAACCAACCAAGGAATTTCTTCTCTCCTTCAAACGCCCAACATGGACCCCTCCCATCGACTTCATAGAAGTAGACAGCCTCAGGTCTGCCAATTACTAGTTCCTAATCAGATGAGGAAGGCAATATATTATCCTGAGTACGAAAGGATGGATGGAAGGAATGTATACTATATATAGTACAGTGGGCCATGATATCATTTATAGCCCCTTGGGGCCCATCACCATCCAATGAAATGATGAACGATGGTTTAAGAGAGAGAGAAGACCACGAACGACGACGACGACGAACCGAACACGTACTACTACTCTCTCTCTCTCTCTCTCTCTCCTCTCTCTCNCTCTCCTCTCTC
>NW_006499801.1:1496056-1515035 GCF_000471905.2 Amborella trichopoda
TATTATTCTCACCAATACACACCTAATAAAAATACAAAACAAACAATCAGCAAAACAGACCAAAATACCCTCAAAACTTTATAGGGATATCTTGGTCAATTTTTTCATATAAAATATTTTTTTATATTTTTTGAAAATTCACCTATTTTTTTATGTGCATAAGTTCCAAATTTCAAATCAATCTGATCTGTAGAACAAAAAAAAAATTCAAATACTCTAGACATTTGGAATCATTAGATCAGCTCAGATTCAATCTAAGTCGTTGCCGTTTACTACAGCGGTACGCCTTTGGGCTGACAAGATATTTTTCCATATATATATATATATATATATATATCAACCAGAGTATAATTTATTAACAAGAATACGAATGTTTATTGATTAAAAATAGGTTACAAAGCATAGTAAAATTAAATCAAATAATAAAAAACAACAATAGATTTTAATAATGTATCCCGCTTAGCCAACACATCCACCACGTTATTGGCCTCTCTATAGATGTGATTAAGTTAAATAAGTATTCATGAGCATGAGATGCTGGATACTAAGCACAAGTTTTATTATGCAAAATACAAGTGGTATTTATGTAAATTTCCTAATTAAATTTCTATGTTGTAGACACTTGGATCTTAAATTAGATTCTCTCATGTCAGTATGCTATTTTTTTCTGCTTATATAAAAATGCATGTCAATGTTTTTAGGTTGGTGTTTACGGTAATGCGGGTACATTTTTAACTCCAATATCCTAAAAAATTCTAAAGTAATTCCAAATAAAATAATATTAAAAGGGTTTTATCAATGAATATCTGATATGCTCTTGCGGGGTGGAGTGACCCTTAAGCTTATCAGTAATCGTTATAAAGTACAAACTTGAGTGTCAATGTCATTAATGCATATAGGTCATGATCACTTCTACACATTAGATGTCAAATTTGATGTCTTGAGGTGAATCAACGAAGTTTGAAAAAAAAAATTTAAAATTTTGTAGTTATTCAATAACACGCTTACAACCACCCATTCTGAAATTTAAAGGTAAAAATGATTGTCACTTCTATGTACAAAAAGATAAAGGGAAAAGTTTACATAGAGCCTAAGCTCTAAACAATCAAATTAGAGCCTACCTCAAAGCTTTCACTAGAAGATGTTATTTTGATGCCCAAATATCATCAAATTGATCATCTCGACATCAATATGCATGAACATGAGAAGAAAAAACAGATTTCAAGTTTTGAAAGCAGTGCATCTTGTAATGCATTTTTTGACCGTCAATTTTCAATAATTTCAAGTTTTCATATATTTGTTCGATCTACACTATTTTTTAAGCTTGAAATTTTATAACTAAAGGTGAAAATATAATTTAAGGCTATCACAAAACTTTCCAGTATTGAAACCATACTTCTTGATACTATTTGAAGGTAGGCTCTAATTTGATTGTTTAGAGCCTCGGCTCAATACAAACCTCACCCAAAGCAGTAATCATTAATCAAAGTTGAGCAAACCGATGCTAATGCATCGCTTATGCCTAAATCTACTTGTAATGTGTTCAGTTCTTACTAATCTCTTTCGAGGTCACTTGTTCTGCACTTTTGTGTTTAGTGATAGAATCTTTATTTATTATGAATGGACTTAGGGGTAGGTGGAGAAAGACATCACAATATGACGTCTTATATTCTATTTTTGTTAAAGATAGATGAACCATCCTCCTTAAACTACCCTCCTAAAAAAAAGATTGTTTTCTTTATTCAAATACACATGTTCACCCCTTGGTATGCCCTAGTAGATGCAAGGTAAATGTATTTTTCAAAAATCAATTCTGTACCTAGTAGAGCAAATGAAAAGCATTAAAACATAATGTCAGTTTCAAATTTAGAAAGACGTTGGACATTGGCAAATAAAAATTAGATGTGGTTTGTGTAAAGCACATACTCAAGCTTTTAGGGCACGTTTGGTTCGTGTGAAATTATTTTATAGATAATTTTTTTACAAAAAAAAAATTCTCTTATGTGGTCAAGTGTGGAAATATTTTCATACAAAATAGTATTAGCACACATTTTCACACTAATTCATAACTAATTGATGTAAAAATATATCCACACTTAATCATATAAGATAATTTTATCATATAAAAATGTTTTTTGTAAAACAATTTGATACAAACCAGACGTACCATTGAGGAAAAATAAATAAAGTTGCACCTCAATGGAAACTATATTTTTATACATCGAAAACAACGATGATTTGATAAACTATTTCCACATTGGATAATGAAAGTCGAAGCTCTAGAAATGACGAAGTCTCATGGACCTGTAAGCATTTGGAAATTGATGATCGAGATAATATTTTATAAAATACACTATTTTTAAGCCTTGAGATTTTGAATCCATAATTGGCAAGGTGAGAGGCGATCAATTTGTATGTTCATGTGATATTTGAGACATGATTTTTATTATTTTTATTATTATTACTATTTTTATTTGCAGCTGAGCTTTTATCTTGACCATTTCCACAAAAACTCATTTAGTCCTCAGTTCTCACTTTGCACGTTACCGACAATATAACATGGCATTCTAATGTTTATTAGAAAAGCTAGTGAGTACCAAAATGCGCACATATTAAAAAAGTAGAAAGAAAAAAACCAGTACTATACTCTTAATTAGGTATTAACGGTTAAAATACTGGTTGTTGGAAATCTAAATCTCGTTTTCCAATGGTTGAGATTTCACAAAGTCATGTCTAATGGTGAAAAATCAATTTTATATTGTATTTTAAAAATATTAATATGAATTTTTTGGTGAATGTTTATTCCTATATTTCTAAAGGATGAAGTTTATATAAGGCTGCAACCTTACAATATAGAAGTAACAAGTAAGGTGTACCTCAAAATTCCAACTGAGAAGTGTGTCATGAAGTTTGAAAACTTTCAAAATTATCATCTCAACCTTAAGTTGTATATATTATTTTTTTTAAAAAAAGTTTTTTTTGAAATCCTAAAAATTAACTAATTATTTGGATTTTTTTTTAATATTTTTAAGTATTTATAAATCTAATCGATATCCACTGAAATTGTAAAATTTGTAATAATAAAACATTCAAGCCTTGGTAATGTTTATGTCATCAGAATTACATCTTTCGACAAAATTTAGAGATGCCCCTTGCTCATTTGGTATAAGGTGAGCACTTTGTACAAACCTCACTATTCTACCAAAAAAAAAAAAAAAAAAGCAGAGGTACTTAAAGGGAATGGTGTTTTCTAAGTAACTACCATGTTTAAAACTCTGTTTCATTTGACCACCTTAACAAATTTTTGAGGTAGTTTAGCCATTTAAATGATATTTGTTTTTCCAAATTATTAAATTGCCTATATATAGCGATCGCAGATCCTTCATAAACCCTGGAGGGGTTTGGCTGCTGTTTCAATAAGGATAAAGACTCCAGTGACCCTCTCCGCGTAAGTATTCACTGATCTTTCTAGGGTTTCCATTCCGTCAGGATTTTGTAATTCCGTGACTACTGATTAGAATTTCTGAAATCATCGTTAAAATCATCACGATTTGCCGAATCGTTTGATGCCAAAATCAATGTAAACAGCGCACAGACGGAAAACCCTATTATGTTTCTCATTTTCCATGTGTTTTGGACTGTAAAGTCTGATGAATATGTGATAGGTTTGATAGAGAGTATTTCATTTGATAAATTGGATCCATGGAGTTTGTTGTGCAAGATAATGCAAGTTCTGACTTTTTTTGTTAGTTTGCTGTTCTTACTTCTGACTTTTCGGCTCTTGAAAGTTGGTTTTACCATGGAGTGGTGATTTTTTTCTTCTTGTATTTCGGTCTATTATTACAATTGTTTCGAGATAAATGTGGGTTTATTTCGCTTCTAGTCATGCAAGTTTGATCTACTGTAACTTTTCACTGAATTTTGGTTATTTATAGGTCAGGAATTGAGGCAATGGAGCCAAGTAATGTATACTTGTAAAGTATTTGGAAGATATATTGCATATATAGGGAACAAAACTGAAGTACCCCGACTAATAGAATCCACAAGTATGTTTAACTGGACTTCCATTTCACAACTTCCTTCTTGCTTTTCAAGGAAAACACTTATCCTCCTTATAAAAAGAAAAAAGTCTGTCCTCTTGAACCTATTGCCTTCTGAATTAAAAGAAAACATCATTTCTTTCAGCTCAAAAGGTTTTGTAGTGGGGTTCCACATGGCTGCAGCTCTTAGATATCAGGCAACAAAACGCTTGTTGGGTTTCTCTTCTCCCATTAGTTCCTGTTGCAGAGGAGCTGTTTTAGATTCCCCGGTTGTTCCAGAGCTGAAGAATGGGGTCAGTAGTAGCTTTATTGGTGGGTTCTGGTGGAGCAAATCGATGGCCACATTTACTCGCACGTAAGTTTGATATAAAAAATTCCCTCATTTGATTTGTGGTAATATACATTTGATTTTTATCAATGTGTATTTTATGATTCTTTTAGTGTCTCTTCATCTCTTGCATGTCCTTAGTATGTCATGGACATGGAACTAGCGTTACTAGCCATATTCTTTCCACTTCAATATTTTTCTAGAATTAAATTGTCAATAGAACAAATAATGTATTTTACTAAATGCATTTTGTGAACATGGTTCTACTTCATTTTCTTTCCACTTCAATGTAGTTTTCAACTCTGCATTTTTGTTTTTTTGGATATGTAGTTTTACTGACTGAGTTGGTTCTAACATGCATTACCCTAGATGCAATTTTCATCCGTTAGGCATTGTTGGTTTTTCAGTAAGGTTAAAACTCATGTTTTTTCTGGTTGTTGGGAAGAGCTGAATGTTATTATTTTTGGTTTTTTCTTGGAGATATTTAATTCTCATGGATGAGAATTAGGGGTACATTAACTTTAAGGCACTTCCTCCTTGTGCATAACCAAATTCTTGCATTTATTTTTGTTTTTAACACTGACTTTCTTTTTGGCCTGATTTAGCATATTTTTTTGATTTGTTTTTCTTTTTAACATTTGACTCTTCTTTTTGACACGATTTAGCAAATGTGGAATGAGTGTGCATTCCCATGCTAAGAACCAACTCTTATTTAAACTTTTTATGAAGGGAGTTTTTGGGAAATGCACCTATTTCTTTTTGAAGTATTGTTAATGAAGTATCTACATGTGGTTGTTGTTACAGGAAACCTCATGTAAATGTTGGCACCATTGGACATGTTGATCATGGGAAAACTACACTCACTGCAGCTATCACGAAGGTTGGATTATAATTTTTGAAAGTTGGTTTCCTGTTTATCAAGAAATAAATCAAATGGTTTTTTGATTGAACTGTATGGATTCATGTGTATATCTGATTGTTAGTTATTATAACTTATGCCTTGATGGAAGTTACAAGAAAAAATCGAATGCCACTAGTTGATACTGACTTCTGTTGACCTTGGTTGGACCGCGATTTGGAAATATGATTTCGTATCTATTTATAAGTGAACCTTGCTTGAAATTTATATGTCCACGTATAATCTGATATTTTTAGTTACCATAACTTATGCCTCAATGTAATTTAGGAGTAAAACTCAAAAACCACCAGGTTAACATTGGCATTGGTTTTTGTTGGAAATGCTTCATTGTGCTGTACCGTTTCATTATTTCAGGTGTTAGCAGAAGAAGGAAAAGCAAAGGCTGTCGCCTTTGATGAGATTGACAAAGCTCCAGAGGAGAAAGCCCGAGGGATTACCATTGCAACTGTTGAGTACTTTTTTCTTGTTGATGGAGTATCTTAAGAATGTCATTCAAAGTCAAGTTAATTGCAGCTTTACTTGCATTGTGAGTTATTTCGAATCTAATTTGATTATGCAGGCTCATGTGGAATATGAAACTGCCAAGCGCCACTATGCACATGTAGATTGCCCTGGACATGCAGACTATGTAAAAGTAAGTTCTCCAGTGCATTTAGGTTTCAAATATTCTATGCCATGTCTTTATCTAAAAGTTGGATGTATGTTCACATAATATTGTTCATTTTTCTTTAGTTGATGAAAACGTAAGTTTGACAGTGCTTTTATGTCGTGGCATTACATTTTTGACAACCCTAAACTTCTTTAAAATAGTTTATCTGTCTGCTATATCATCAGAGCCAAATTTCTCAAGGTCATGTATTAGTAATTAATTTCATTTGTATTGCCTATTGATTAAGAAAATTAAGTCCATAAGCGTTCTTGGTTCGAGCTGGTTTAGTGAATGGCATCTTCGTTTCTTCTCTATAAAGAAGAAAAAGACCACGATTATATATGTTTGAGCTGTTTATATTTGAGACTCACATTTATTGGATGAAAGCTTTTTCCATTATTCTGGACTTTTGGTTATGATCAGCATATGTTAATATTGTATTGGTTGAGCTGCAGAACATGATTACAGGTGCTGCACAAATGGATGGGGGCATCCTCGTGGTATCAGCTCCAGATGGACCAATGCCCCAAACGAAGGAGCATATTCTCCTTGCTCGCCAGGTTGGTTACAAATTTTCATGCCATTCTGCTTAAAACTTGTAGGATAGCAGCTAACACACTCAAATTCAGGTTGGTGTACCATCATTGGTGTGCTTTCTCAACAAGGTTGATGCCGTGGATGATCCAGAGCTTCTGGAACTTGTAGAAATGGAGCTTCGTGGTATGCCTGACTCTCTTGATAGTCTAATTTGAACTTCATGTTTAGAATTATCAAGGGCTTTACATGTTGAATTGTTTCTTCCAGAGCTGCTTAGCTTCTACAAGTTTCCTGGTGATGAAATTCCAATTGTTCGGGGCTCAGCTCTGTCTGCATTACAAGGGACAAATGAAGAGATAGGAAAGCAGGCTATTTTGAAACTGATGGATGCTGTGGATTCTTACATTCCTGAACCAGTTCGGCAGCTAGACAAGCCTTTCCTCATGCCAATCGAAGATGTTTTCTCAATTCAGGTATGTCTTTTGCCAGCATAAGAGTACTCCGTTAAATTTTGCTTGTACTAATGATTAGATTTCATTTCTTAGAGATAATAATGCGATGTAAGTTCTGTTTACATCATAAGTATTATGATGTAGATAGTATCTCCCACATGCTTGAACCTGTAATGGATACCCATTATTGGCTAACAACTTGTGCTAGAGATTCTGGAGGACTAATATCTCTTCTGTAGTATGTCTGTGATTCTCCATGGTATCAACTATGCCATGCTAATAGAGTAGCTTTCTTTGATGAAAGGACAAGAGAAATTGCTTATAATGATTCTGAGATAATCAGATAGAACCCTGACTTTTCTTTGGGGAGTCTGCTATTCTAGTGGATTTGCAGAAGCTTGTAAATGCCAACTTGCAGATTCCCGATTAAGCATCTCTAGGAAATCTCCAAAAGCCCCAAGCTCCAAATGTGGAATGCTAAGATTTTAGCTCCAATGTCCGAAATGTGCTGATTCTACGATCCAAGGATCCCAATGCCAAGACCCTACTCTTTTACTTGACATCATACTCTCAAAAGCTTGTATTCGGGTAACTAGTACTTCCTACCATTTTTTGGCTGCTCAACTAGTGATTTTTTTCCAAGACTGGATTGCACCAGCCGGACTGTTGACCCAGTGTCTTGGCCGGTCTGATCCAAAGTATAAACATGATTTGGTCGAAAACCAATTAGAAGTAATGTTTGACCCATTGGACCGGCAGGTTAGACCAACTAGACAAAATTAATTGGCTGAAGCTGAACGGATTCAAATAGTGGTTGGACCGGTTTTGATTGGACGATAACCGTTAATGGTTCCATGAATAGTCAGGTTCTAATAACACTCTCTTTCTAAATCTAGCTTCCAAAGTGCTGGGATTTGCCATATGGGGATTTCCTCCCCTAGTGTATGTTGCTGACAACACTTCCTAAACTTCAACAACTCGCCCGTCACTTCGTACTTGCTCGACTCTTGAAGCACCATTATTCTCCAATGGCTTTGTAGGAGTTCAAATTCAACACTTACTACATGGGGCAGTTCTTCTTAGTCCTCTTGTGCTTGGATTGGCTATTTCATCTTTTTCTTATTTTTTTTCTAATTAAAATAGGCAAAAGTATTTCATTTGTGAGAATATAAGTATATGTCTAGTAGTACATACACACACACAAACACAAAGTGCATACTAAGTTCTCTGGTTATGTTTTTACAGTTTTACCAGCTAGTCCATCAGTTATCATGAACTCATACGTGCTTCATCACAGTCAAATCAATGAATTATCTTTCATTATAACAATTGTTTTTTCTTTCATTATGGTTCCATTCAAAGTAGAGATGCATAAAATGATTTTTGAAGGATATTCAATTATCACTGTTCTCAACTCTTGCTTAGGCAGTTATTAAAGCTCGAGACTTCTTTAGAATTTGGCGATCTTTTGGTCTCTTCTTTCTGGGTTTTATGGCAAGCAGCTACTGATTGTCAGTATTAAGGTATTGTTTCTTTTTGTTACAACAGGGCCGTGGAACTGTTGTCACAGGCCGTATTGAGCAGGGCACCGTTAAGGTTGGAGAGGATGTTGAGGTCCTAGGTCTTATGCAGGTGAACTTTTAAAATTTTACGCTCAATTGATTTCATTAGCATGCATGGATTTTTGGTGATGCTTATGTTTGCTCGTAATTTGGTATCGATGTTATGTTTGTTCATTTAATTTGTTGTCACAAAATGATGAAGATTTGTACTTTCTGGTACTGATGCAACTCTCTCTCTCTCTCTCTCTCTCTTTCTTCTCTCAGGGTGGCCCTGTCAAGACCACTGTTACTGGTGTTGAGATGTTCAAGAAAATTTTGGATAATGGACAAGTACAAGATGGCCTCTATCCTTTCTTTTTCCCCCATTTGGTTTCTTTATGCTCCATCTTCCACCGTTCTTGACATTGTATTGCCCTTGTATAGGCTGGTGATAACGTGGGTCTTCTTCTTCGTGGTTTAAAGCGTGGAGACGTGCAAAGGGGACAGGTGAGGCTAGTGCCACCTATACTTTTTGTCGATGAAGAATAGTTTTTACTGAACTATTGGCTTGGGTGTTACATATGTTTGCAGGTTATCTGTAAACCTGGTACAGTGAAGACATATAAGAAGTTTGAAGCAGAGATATATGTTCTCACCAAGGATGAAGGTGGTCGGCACACTGCATTTTTCTCAAACTACCGACCTCAGTTCTACTTGAGGACAGCAGATGTTACTGGGAAGGTGGATTTGCCTGAAAATGTGAAGATGGTTATGCCTGGTGATAATGTAACTGCTATCTTTGAGCTCATATCACCTGTCCCACTTGAGCCAGGTATTATTTGTATCTTTAAATGAGTTACATAATTTAAACGAGTTACTTTTATCAGTTTTATGTAGTGTCATCTTTTTTTCTTTGATAGTTCAAACTGTTGACATTTTGCGTGGTTGCCTCTTACAATATCACTACTCTGTAAACATAATCATTATTGATTATGCAGGCCAAAGATTTGCTCTAAGGGAAGGAGGGAGAACAGTTGGTGCAGGCGTGGTTTCCAAAGTGATTAGCTGATTAAGAAATGTAAAAAGAGTACCAAGGAGTCTAGTCTAGTGGAGTTTGATTTACTCGGTAATTCCTCATTTGAATCATTTTTACTGGTAGCCTCAACGGGCTTGTGGTTAATTTATTTATTTTGATGATTCTCAAACCCATAAGTAGATTTTAGTTTACAAGCATGGAAGTTTTCTTTTCTGGGAATGCAATTTTGTAGTTGACGAAGAGTATTGTGACATTTATTGCTCCTTCAAAATATACTATTGTTGGACATGTTGCGACCTTGGTTTCCAAATTTAAATAAATAACCTTTGATACCGCCCTTCCATGAAGGAAGGCATGATGATAATATGATATGTTATATGATTTCATTAATACTTTATAGTTTTTAGTTTTACTTTTAGCGAATTTGGTTTTGTTTGTGAGTCCAATTCTGATGCTTTATCCTAGATGATATGTTGTCCTTATTTTGTATTTAAAAAATACGTAAAATGCAAAAGTTTTCACCAAATCAAACTAGCAATAAGTAAGGGTATGTCTGATAGCCATGTGATATCCAGATATTTTAGAATATTATAGAATCTAATATAATCTCAATAAAAAAGTTTCTCATCCCCATTTGATAAGATCAAATCCTATCCTCTAAAATCTGAATAACCACCTAACATTAAACGTCAAAGTCTTACTTGAATTTTCGATGATTTCGAAAACTGTATCAAGTGGACTTCTACTTCTGTGTCAATTGAAGCTAACGGGCTTTGGTTTGGTCTCTGTGCCACCCTCCGACCTCTCTCTCTAGGCTACATCCCTCCTCTCTCTCTCTTCCTCCCTCTCTCTTGAAAATTTACCCCTCCCTTAAAATCAGTCTTCTACAGGTTCCAGGGCTAATCCCATTCGCTAAATTCATTTGTAGGATATCAAAGCTCCAAAGCTTTAAGAAAGGAGGGGAAGGATGCATTCCATTTAGCTTTGTAGAATCTTCTTCTCGCTCTCAATCCATCTACATGGGGGATCTGAGCTTAAAAACTTGTTAATTACCTTCTCTCTATAAGTCCATTTAGAGGGGGCATTGAAGATCTAAAGCTCTGCAAACCGTATTCTCTTTCTAAATCCATTTTAGGGGCACCGAATCTCTAAAGCTCTACAAATATTTTTCTGCCTCTCTAAATCCAATGGGCATTGAAGCTCCAAAGCTCTGTAAGAGCTTTGTACAATCATTTTCTTCAAGTTATCCATTGCCCATTCTTTTTTTCTTTTGAAACTGTCAACCTTGTATTAAGTGTAAGAGTATACAGTGTACAAAAACTGCCCAACCCAGGGGCACAAAAAGCCACAGAGAACGTGGCAAAATCAAAACTATGCAAGCAAAATTACATAGGAACAGTAGCTAATCACAAAGTTTTGGTCTCTATACAATCCAAAAAAGGTTAGGGCAAAGTCACAAAAGCTCATTGCTTAGCCAGTGCGTCGACTACTTGATTGGTCTCCCTCCAAGTACGAATCCAAAAGACCCTCATATGCCTGCAAATTTCAAAAATCTCATCAAAGATAGTCATGAGCCTCCAGGGTGGTGTAGCCTCTCGTGAGGCCCACGAAATGACATTTCTTGAGTCCCCTTCGATAATCAGAACTGAGCTCCAAGAAGGGTTGAAATGTTTGAGGCCTTCCAAGAGGGCATGAGCTCTCGCCAAGGTGGAAACCGTGAAACCAATAGGGGAGGCGAAAGAGGAGAGAAATTCCTTTATTATTCCTGAAATGGCCCCGATACCTGCCAAGCCTGGGTAGCGCAACAACCACCCATCGAAGTTGAGTTTGGTGTGCCCAGGTTCCAGGGGTCTCCAATCCAAAGGAAGGATCGGGTGACACGCTTGGGTCTATGATGGAGGATGGTGGTCCAGTTGAGAAGAAAATCCGAGGTGGAATGGAGCTCGACACGGTTGTGGTTGGTGGCCCATAAAATCACCATGGATAAGATGGGACTCCTTGACTGAAAGACCGTGAGAATGTTGTCCCTTAAAAAATCTGTTGTTGTGTTCTTTCCATAAGGACCAGCGGGTGGCCGCTACTGCTGCGTTCCAAAGCATAGTGCTGGATTTGGGCCATGGAAGGAAGCTTATTAGCTAAAACAGCCGCAGGACAAATTCTGGTGTCACTCATATCCAACCGAAAAGTTGAAGCAGGTCTTTCCAGATTCGGCTCGCAATGTTGCAGTGGATGAACAAGTGGGCATTTGTTTCCTCCCCCGATTGGCACATAATACATCTGTTAGGAGTTTGAAGGCCTCTTCTTTGGAGTTAGTCCACGATGAGGACTCTGTCCCATAGGCGATCCAAGTGAAGACCTGTATCCTTGGAGGAATGAAAGGGGTCCAGGCCCTGGTGATGATGGACTGCTATGAGGGTTGAACAGCGGGGGGAAGGTGAATTGGAGATAGGAGGAGGAGACGGAGAAAGTCTCCGATGTAGCCGGACTCCAAATGATTTGGTCCTCCCCATTAGGTGAAAAGGAAAAGGAGTGGAGAATAGAAGAGAGTTCTAGAAAGGCAGGGAGTACTTCATTTCAAAGCGGTCTGCGGAAATCAGGATTCCAGGGTTAAGAGTTTCCAACTGTGCCAAAGAGCTCAGCTATCGAGGTGTTGGGATTCCTTGCTAGACGAAAGAAATTGGGAAAGCGCAGGGAGAGGGGACGTCGTCCTAGCCAAAGGTCAGTCCAGAACTTCATTATCGTCCCCGCCCTAGGGTGAAAGCGGATAAAGGATTTGAATGGGTGGAAGAGCAAAGCATGGATTGGAAGCTGTCCTAATCATTCCCCATTCGTTCTAATGCATTGGAAACTAGATAATAAACTTCAGTAGACTCTTTCATATCAATGTCTTGCTAACCTTTTGTAGTTGTTGGGATCAATCTCCTTCTTTTGTACTTTGTGGGGCGTGCTTGCCAAGATATCATTTAGAAGAGTTTCCCTTTTAATTAAATTTACATTTAGCTTATGGGCCCATAATTCTTCAAAAAAATCAGGGTCTCTTTGCAAATGTACACATGCAGAATCCATTTATGGTACATCTCCATCATAGATCCATTGACGTGTTTCCTCTCTTTAAGATCCAGTAGCAACATTTCTTGATATTTGATGATTACCAATAGCCCATCTCCGTTTATATACTTGTATAGAATTTGTTTTTCTTCTTTGATAGGTTTTTATAGGTATATTTATTGACCTTAAAATTGTACCACCAAATCTATGGATGCAATATATGTATTGGATATACAACATGTTCCTGAAGTTTTCTATAGAAAATTTTGGGTACTCATCCTCAATGACATGACCATGGCTTGAAATTATTTTGGTTTTATATAAATTCTAATTTTGCAGGAATTGTCCAAATACTAAATCTAGAAGAGTTTTGAAATAGGGGTTGACAATTAAATATGCAAAAGAATGAACATATTAGAATAGTATATAATCCAGAAGTACAGAAAGCTCCCAAAGCTGTTATCTAACTTTTTAAAATTCTCACTATTCAAACCCTGTTTTATCAAACAGACCATGAATGATACTTTTAGGTTTCCATAATCATCCATTTCTTTCCCTTTGCAATATCCATTCAGAAAAAAAGTTTTTCAACCCATATCCGGAGCAAAATTTTTACTCTCTGGCCTTAAAAACAAAGCCTCCATTATCCTCCTATGGATCTTCTACTCATGCTAATCTCTCTACTATGGTTTTAGTAAATGCTCCTGTATGCTTGATATGGCATGAGGACACCGTTCTTGGAGCTCTAAATTACCATTAGAACTCTAGGTTCCTTGCCTTAATTTGCCCCCATTTGTGCTCATACATCAAGGCTTAGTTTTTAACTGTAGCAAATATGTTAATTCTACTTGGCTTGGTCAGTTAATGTTGAGTTTGAGTTCCTGTTCAGGTTACAAATTATTCAATTGGAGTGGGAACTTGCTAGCTTTAACATACACATAGAATCAGAAAAAGAGCCAAGGCTTAGTTGGTTAGTGCTTGACGATTTTCAACGCTACGTCCTAGGCTCAATTCCTACAAAGGTAGGGGCCCTCTCGCCACTGACTTACCCAAAAAAAAAAACACACGCATATAATCCTACTCCTATTAGGTTATAAACTTGCTAAAAAGTGTCTACCTGCTCAAGTTTAGCAACAGATTGCTATCTTAAACAATGATTAAAAAATATGTTAGTATTGCATCATGGTTACAAGAAAATATGTACCTTCTTTTATGCCTGGGGAATGCCCAATATAACTCAAAAAATAAGGAGTCCCTAATCAAATTTGGCATCTGACATGAAAACTCTTGAAAATAACATCTATCCAATTTGTTTCACCTTTTTTGTCATATGGTAATAATAAAGAATGGATAACCATATAGGATGTTCAGAACCAATAAAATAAATTCAAATTTTAACATAGTAATCGTTTTTTGAGACAGCATCCACCGACTCTTCAAACTTCTTATTCGAGGTTTTTCTTTGGGGTGTAATTCACATTGTAGAGATCCTACTAACAACCCAATAACTCCAATGCTTTTGTCACAAGCATTTGCATAGGGATACGGTGCCTACTGATCCCAACACTCCCTGAGAATACATTGAAACACTCGAGCTCTGATGTGGTATCTGCAACTCTCTCCAACTCCTCCTTTAACCCCAATTCCTGGAAAATGTTATTGTTTTCTTCTTCAAGTCGCATCATCCAAATTGCCAATTCTATTGCAAACCTCCTCATCCGTGGAACTTCAATTGAGGGTTTTGGGTATTTTCTTAGGATCTGAACCAGGGATCCAGCTAGTGTTGATTTTCTAACACCGGATTGCCAAAAGGCCAACTCAACCTGTGACTTATCCATGAATCTGAATATCTCAATGGCTAGCCCTATTGCAACTTCTTGCGATTTGGTTTCCTCTGACATTATCATCTTGAGTACCTGCTTGTAAAAGAGATACAAGTAAGGTTAGAAATTAAAAAAAAGGTGCTTCTATTATCTTTTTTTTGTTTGCAATAGAATTTCATTCCATTATTGACAAAATATTAACTCTCTGAGTTATCAGTCTTGAAGCCTCTGTTTGTATCTTGCTTTTCAAGTCTCTAAGGCTCAGTTACCAAAGTATTTTCATAAGAAAAGCCGACCGTGTTAGTATCCTTTTACTTCTTCACTATGAGAAATTTGGAACTTTGATGGCTATCTGAGGATTACTGAGTTTCTTTTTGAGAATTGGATATTTAGAACAAAAATCATAAAATAATTGTGAGAAGTTCGATAAACCTGCCGATGTTATGAGAGGGAAATTTGGAGCAAAATAGGTGTTAGTGATTTAAAAATGGATCCTATGTTAAATAAATTTGCAAATTGGGTTTGCAATAGTTTGCGTATTTATGATTCTCTTAAAATTTATCAGCTCCTATTTAGGAATTTTTACTTGAATCCTGGTTCTATGAGTTGATTGTTAGTCAAAAAGGGCAACATAATAACTTACCGTCGGTTGAGCATCTACCACTTCATTTAGCCCTTGAAAACAATTAGATCCACCATAGGCACATAAATTCCTCAAAACCCTAGCCGAATTCACTGACAGAACAGGGTTTCTCAGCCCCTCTATCAGCTCCTTCACTACCCCTAATCTCACCATTCTCTTGCAATTCTCCTCGCTTTCCAAACCCAACATCTCCAAAGCCTCCCCTGCTGCCATTATCCCCTGCTTAAAATACACTGAAGCAAGCAACCTCAAGATCCCACCTGTTCCTCCAATCTTCTCCTTGGCCTCTCCATCCATGGCCAAACTGGTTAAAATCTCCACCCCAAGTCTCTGCAATTCACTGTAACTCTCCCCATACTGTAAGATCTCTCTAATATTGCTTAATGTGAACACATTTTGTGAAATCTCATGCCTTAAATTTTTTCCAGTGATACCAGTTGAGCTAACCAACATCGTTAAAATTTGCAACGATCGCTTCACCACTCTAATCTGAGACTCTGTGGTCCTATTTCCTCTCATTAAAACATCTTTAGCCCATGTAAACTCCACAATTTTGGGTAGGAGTCCTCTTGTGGTTCCTATCTTCCCACAATTGTCATGATCTTTAGCAAGTTCCTTAAGTATCTGAAGACCCAGCAGATTAAACTCTGAATAGTCATATGTGTCGATGCTTTCTGGTGATTCTTTGCTAGGATTTTCAAGCAAAGAAGAGATTGATTCGATGGAACCCGGAATCCCGGCGACTTTAAGTGCATTCTGCTTTTTTCCGGCGAGTTTCGATATTATCTCTGCAGCCGACTTTCGTATCTCCTCTTCTCTGGGATTCTTCCAATTAAGCAGCTCAATTAGCCGATCCATTGCCATTGATGATGTTCCAAGCTTCTTTAGAGTCTCATCTGAGAAAAGGTTCCCAGTTGAGAATCGCCCGAGAATTCGAATTCCTGCAAGCTGTTCATCACTGGAATCTGACAACATGAGCTCAGTGGCAAAGGTGACGAGGTCCATTTTCAGGCCATCAAAGATTGACCCATTTACACACTTAGAGTAAGCATCATAGAAGAAGCGCTTGATTGAAACCATACTCATTTGGTCAAACCCACAATCAAAATTCACCTGTTCAAAGAAATAACAAATTTTTTAACCAAGAAAGAAGAGAGAGAGGCAAGGGTAAGTATAGTCCAAGGGGCCATGTAGTAAAACCATTGTTAATTGGAGTTTTCAAAGCAATCAAATAAAATAATGAATGGTGATGGACCGACCATTGGGGTCATGTCCTGTTTTGAGGTGGTCATTGGACAGTTATAATGCAAATGGACTACATGAGTACCACATGGTCCCTTAGATTATGATATGCTTCGAACTCCCAAGAAACAAATAAGGGGTTTCTCCTCTCACCCAAGATAAAAGAAGAAAAGAATAGAAACTTACCTGTTCAAGGAGTCTGCCATGACTGATCTTCCACTCCCAATAGGCCTTCTCCAACAAAAATAATAGAGCTTCAGCCAAAGCCAACCCGTAAAAGATGTTCAAAGCTGATCCCCTGTTTGTTTTATCAGAGTCTCCTTTAGAAACTTCGCCATACTTTTGCGTTGAGAGCCTCATCAAAGAGAGACACACACAAGCACAGGCTGACAATAGCTGAAGCCAATACAAGGACCTACTTATATTCTTAGACAGAAAAACCCAGCCAGCGTAAGGCAACAATGGCACATCTGATGTTTTCCAAGTCCTTGCTGGAAGGTGATGGCTTAGAACTTCTGCTTCTGGCAACTGGGTCTTTGCTGGCCATTGGATTTTGCGGCCATGGTCATTGAGCCTAGTGGCTGAGAGGGGGTGCACCATGGCTCGAATCAATCGGCCAGAGCCCTCTTTCAATGCTCGGAAGCTGACCCGTGAGGCCTCGGCTAGGGAGCGAGTGGCTTGGTGTTGCCACTCTAGCTCATGGCTTCGGCTGAAGATTCGGGTGCTCTCGATTAGGAGAATGGTGGTTATGAACCAAAAGTCGGTTTGAGAGAGAGTGATGGCAAAGCCACCAAGGAGCACCACTGTGGCCCAAATAAAGCCAAGGGTGCCTAGGCCGCTTGCCATTTTCTCCAGAATGGCGAGGCGGAGGGCAAAGAGGGTAATTTTCTTTTCAGGGGCATGGTCATGGTGGTTGGACTGAGAGCTCGAGGGGACATTGATTTGGGGGTCGGGCAGTGGTTCTCGTTGGCATCCTTTGTTGTCTTTCTTGTTGTTTGGGTGGTGCGCCTGTTCTTTGTCTATGTGCAGGCTGATGCTCTCGGCTTTTTGCTGAGGTGTGCCTTTGTCCATCTCTCTCCTACTCAAACTATCAGGACTTAACTCTCAGGTGTGTTTTCTCTCTTACTTAGGTGTTTCCCCCCCTATAATGGTTATAAATGCTTACTATGGTGTTTTGCTCTGTGCTTTCTCGAACTTCCCTTCGAGGGCAAGCTTTGAGACTGCTTGCTTGGTATTTCACCTGGATTGGGTAGCCGATTTCTAGGAAGCACAACACAGGATGAATCTGTAGAACTTCAGTGGATTATTCTTGGACAACGGATACTTCTTTTTTTGACGTAGTGTTTGTTGCTGTTGCAGTCTCTCATCTTGCACGCTCTGGGACTCCTCTCTCTAGATATTCAGTTACTCTTTCATTTCAGTTAAACCTGCTTGCACAAATTCCAGATCGCTCAAAAAACGACTCCGCTTGATCTCCGTAATGGTCTCTCTCTCTCTCAATTGATGTGAGAGAATCCATAAATCTCTTTCAATGCAGTCAGTATCCTGTCTTTGTACTATATTTCCAGTGTTTCATGATTCTCAGAGTTGGATTATTCCAAGGAGACAGCTATTTAAATGAGTTGGGATAGCAAAGCAAAGATGGGGAGTTAATAGAGTCTTGGGGTGCACGTTACAGGAATGGATGAGTCACGTTATGGTTTCTTGAATCCTTTTGCTTCCAAGTTGTAAAAAGAGTTGCCACTGTTTCGTAACTACATTCTTTTAGCTCGCTCTCTCTCTCTCTCTCTCATCATGCTTGCAAACGTGATATATGTGTCGTGTTTGGATTTTTAATCTACGTTGGTGTGATGTTTTCGTTCCATAAATTCTCTCTACAATTGGATTTGGAGATGTACGCGTTTTTCTACCGGAAAAGTACCATTTGCTTTTTAGACCCGGCAAAAAGCCGATTCCATTTTTCCAAGCTAAAAGTGCATGACAGTATTCTTGGCATTTGATGCTAAAGCCAAAAATAACAGAATCCGTTTCATAGGCCTTCTTCTGTTTTTTGGGAGGCTTTGTCCGACGACCAGGGCCGGAAAAGTATACAAAGAGAATATTTATTTTTAATAAAAGAAGGTCATAGTTATATTTGTCTGTAAGATTTCGATTTATTTTTAATACAAGGTCATAGTTATATTTGTCTGTAAGATTTCAATTTATTTTTAATATAAGAAGGTCATAATTATATTTGTATGTAAGATTTTTATAATTGGGTAGTTGTGTTATTTGACTTAATTCAAAATTTTTCTCGAACTTTGTTACACGCACTAGATTTGTTGGTCTTGTTTGGCATTATCACGATTAGCCTAGCCACCAAATGGGTAAGGGGTTTGGTTGAGTCAAATCCGGAAAACTATAACTCAAATAAGTTGAAATGGATTTTGAAAACATAATGAAAAGTAGAAACAATAGTTTAACAACATAAACTCTTTTACAAAAGAAATTGCCCTACTTTATTTAATGGAAAAACTTTATACAAGAATGCAACCTTATACTGTAGAATTATGGATGCCTTTCAAAAATTCATCAGAAAAGGTAGTTTTAATGTTGAAAAATTGAGCTGTATGATTATGAAAAATAAAAAAATTTTAAGTCTCAGAAATAGTGCATTTTACAATATATTATCTATATCACTCATTTTCAAGATTTTCATATGTTTATAGATCTATTTGATTT
>NW_006499801.1:1515855-1532396 GCF_000471905.2 Amborella trichopoda
AGACCATTCATTTTGTGAATTTCAAGATCATAGCCTTTATAAACTCAAAATCATTTTTTCCTTTTTTAACATTGTTCATCTAATGATAATAAAGTCATCCAAAAAAATTGGAAATGAAAAAAATCCTTCTAAGGCTTAGGTCTAAGCATCTCACCAAAATGAACGGTCTATGTTAATTGGGTTAAAAAAATACTTTCTATCTTGTGTTTTCAAATTTTTTTTTTTTTGTGATTGTTCATTAGAATAAAAAGAGTGTATATTTCAAAATTTGAATCAAACAAGTAGCCATAAGATAGTTTTTTAAGGTTGTTGATCATATTACTATACAACGGTTGCATGAAAATCATTGCCCGCACTTAAATACATAGGTATCTATCCACATATTATATCCATATTTAAGACTAGATTAAAAGACATTGGTGAGATGTTAAATAGCTGGACTCTTAAATGTGATTTGCTAATTTTTCCCCTTCTAAGCGGTGTTTGGAAAAACCCCAATCCAGATATGGAATTGCCAATCCTAATCGTGTTATCTGAACCCCACACCTCTTTTTGGAATGGTCGACAATATTATTTATTTATTTTTGCCAATTTTTTACTAGTTTAGCTGATCCCGACTGCCGATTCAGCCTATCCATATCAGCACAGTGGAGGGTAGGTCCATCCCAATAATCTAGGTTTCTAAACACTGCTTTTAATAATAGGAGCTGGATCGTGGTGGTATTACTCTCACATATAGTTACCGAGTTGTGGTTTTCAAAAAATATTAACTCTGTAATTTATTTGAAAAAACAGGTAGGGTCTGTCTTACTCACTGAATTACCTAAAAAAAACAATGGTTTCTACGGGCTTGGCAATAAATAAATTTTTTAAATATAATTTGATCTTAATTTTAAGAGGATATATAATCTTTAACATGGAGATCGTGGTGGTATTACTCTCACATATAGTTACCGAGTTGTGGTTTTCAAAAAATATTAACTCTGTAATTTATTTGAAAAAACAGGTAGGGTCTGTCTTACTCACTGAATTACCTAAAAAAAACAATGGTTTCTACGGGCTTGGCAATAAATAAATTTTTTAAATATAATTTGATCTTAATTTTAAGAGGATATATAATCTTTAACATGGAAATCATGAACATGACAATAAAATAAAATTGAAAACTATAAATAATAATTATATTAAAAAAATATTTGGACAGTTAGGTACAATTGTTTTTAGATAGACCACCTATTTGCACCCATCGTAAAGATGAATGCATTAGACCTTTAGACTGTATATCCAGCCCGCATGAAACAATTTTTTTAAAAAAAGGGTTTTGAAAACTCCCCCACAAAAGAATAGGGTATTATAGGGATGGAGTTCAGGGTGTAGCATTCTTTTATTTTATTTTGTGTCTCTCTGTGTTGGTGTGTTCCTGTTTCCCTAGTTTGGATGGTTTCTGACGTCTTATGGCTTGCTGTTGGTGTGGAGGTTTGCGGAGTGTGTGGGTTAAGGGAAAGGGGAAAACACTTTCTTCAAAGTGGCTTTTGAGTTGGGTAACATCCATCACTTTTCCACATTATACTCAACACTCTCTCTCTCTTTACTCAAATGAGGCAATACTTAGTTTTATCATGCCATAGATTTCTTAATTTTATTTATTTTTGGGTAAATCAGTGGAGATCACAATAGTTTTATCATTGTATAGATTTTTTTTATTGTTTTTTCTGGATAAATCAATGGAGATGACGAGCCCTTACCTGTTTTATTGCTAAATAAAGAAAAATATTACAAATACAATCATCAAACATCCTTTTGTAATGGTACATCAGAAATATCACATTGCTTTTCTTTTTCTTGCTTTACTTTTGTTTTTCCTTTTTTTTTGGGTAAATGTTTTTGTTTTAGGGTTTGTACAGGTGCACTATTAGTTATATTTTTTATTTCTTTTTTTTTTTTGACATGTTAATATTGAGAATGGAGGGTAGGATGTTATGTCGAGGCATCATCCCCCTAACCACCAATGCCCAGCCCCATTCCCACGTCAATTGTATTAACATGGTGGAAATCTAGCACAGGTGAGATACACCTCATGTCATATAATACAGAAAAAGATTTTTTCAACCTTTTGATATCCATTTAGATATCACTGGATATGCTCTATCTAGGTCTAACTAAGATTTATATTTCCCATCTTTCATGAATTAATATTTCTATTTTTTGGGTTACCATTTTGTATCAGAGGATATTATTTTGGAGCTTTGATATCATATGTTCTAGTGCCCATTGAAAGGTATGGTGAGGATATTCCTTGCTCATTGATATTTTTCAGGAAAGCAGCCCCTGAAAATTTGTCTAACTCACTTTTTGTAATTTTTTATCTCCAGCCTAATTCATTGCTTGTGAATAAATAACATGAGACCTGATGTATCTTCGTGAATATTATCATTGGGGATTTTAAGTAGGAAAGCATATACCATAAACCTCATGGACAATATGAAATACATGAAGTGATCGCCGTCCAAATAACAGGTCCGAAGGTGATGATGAGAGACGTAGTTGCCTCTCTATCGTCATATGTTTACTTCAATGGTGATCACACACGTTTTACTATAGATTTGCTATGGCCATGAGGATCATAAAGCACTTTACCATTTATGTGATCTTCAACTCGGTGGTGTTGTTTATATAAGATGGCAACTTTTTCGGTAGAAGTACAATTGTGATGTTGTACGCTGTCTATTTTAGTTGGACGATATAAATTTGACACATTCTTTAAGATAATATATATATGAGCAATTATCAATACAACGGTTGTATCGTAGTATAATGCAACAACATTTCTAAAAAACCATGTTTGTGGTATTTGTATGATCCTAAATTTTGCACACACATTCTCTTCATCTCAATAATCAATCCCCCCAAAAGAAAATGTTCAATTTGAACTCTAGATATGGTCAAAATGAGTCCCCACCAAAAACGAATCTAGACCATTCATTTCGTGAATTTCAAGTTCTTAGCCTTTATAAAATCAAAATCATTTTTTTTTCTTTTTAACATTGTTCATCTAATGATAATAAAGCCATCCAAAAAAATTGAAAATGAAAAAATTCTTCTAAGGCTTAGATCTAAGCATCTCACAAAAATGAACGGTTTATGTTAATTGGGCTAAAATAATACTTTCTAGGTCGTGTTTTTTTTTTTTGTGATTGAACATTAGAATGAAAAGAGTGTATATTTCAAAATTTGGATAAAACAAATGGCCATAAGATGATTTTTTAATGTTATTGCATCATATTACTATACAACAGTTGCATGAAATCATTGCCCTATATATATATATAGAGGAAAATTCTGGGATTAGCCCACTAGCTCATATGAATATATAAGCTCAATGGCTCAGATTCAATTTGGGCCGTTTTGACCATCATGGATATCTGGTAGTGTTTGAATTTTATTTATTTATCCACAAATTCAAATAACTTGAAATTTTAGGATTGTGTTTATAAAAAAGGTGAATCTTCGAAAAATATCAAAAAAATATAATAGGTGAATATTAAAAAAATATCAAAAAAAATATTTTACATGAAATAAATTGATCAAAATACCCCAAAAAGTTTTGGGGGTTATTTTGATCATTTTATTTTTTACGAATAATTTTTTTATATTTTTATTAGGTGCCTCTTGATGAGAATAATACATACCTAAAATTTCAAGTGATTTGAATTTGTAAAAAAAAAAAAAGTCAAACACTGCCGAACATCTGTGATCGTCAGATCGGCCCAGATTCAATATGTATCGTTGGGATCGTATATTCATATGAGCTAGTAGGCTAATCCCAGCTTTTTCCATATATATATATATAAACCTTTCACTAATTAGGTTACTTACAAACTAAATGATAGATCTAAAAAAAGTAAAAAGAAAAAATAAAAGGATATTAAACCCAAAAAGTTGATATGGTAACACTTTTTGGGGTAGTCTATTTCAAGTTTCACATATATGTTAGACATGCAACATTTTCAAAACTTCAAGTTCTAGAGTAGGAAAGTATTTGAAATGCTATCATTAAGCTTTTTAGCTCTCAAACTACATTTTTCATAGGGATATTTAAGTGTGGCTAGGCTGTGTAAGGTTTTTTTTTTTTTTTTTGGGTAATTCAGTGAGGATGACGAACCCCTACTTATTTTTAAAATTGTTAATGGTTTTTGAAAATATTAGGTGAGAATAAAAACATAGACTTTAGTTAAGCACAAATGCTGCTACCACCGCAATCCCAACCCCATTATCAATTTTTTTTTTTTTTTTTTAAGTGTGGCCATACTAAATTTTGCAAGGCTATGGTTATAGGGTAACCACACCCTTCTTTATATGCGATCATATTGTGCGCTTGTCGATGCATAACCTCAGTATGCAAAAAAATGGTAGGTTAGTTTGTTTAAGGGAAAAGTCTGTATACAGTTGCATCCTTATCTGAATAGCTAAGGATGCAGCATTGTCAACCATCCAAAATATTGGACAGTTCAGATTAAACATTGAGTTTCACTCAACAACATTGTCAACTAGAAGCACCCGGTTTCCTCAAACTCTCCCATCGTGTCTGTCATCTCTCTCTACTCTCTCTCTCTCCCCCTTCTCCACCACTCGCCATTCTCTCTCTTCCCCCTTCTCCACCCCTCACCATTCTCTTTCTATCGCCCCACTTCTACACCCTTTCATTTTTCACTTACATCCTCTCACTCTTGCTGGCTTGCTTTCATGGAGCAAGAAACTAAACACATATAAAAAGCAAAGAAAAACAGAGAATAACAAATAATGGGTTTCTCTCACTCTGTCTCAGACCAAACCTGTAATAAAAGAACCGCTACTCCCACCATTTTGGCAAGAACACTCTAATTATGGGGAAAATTAAGTTGATAGTGACAATTGCTCCTGTTGTTTGCAAGAGGGATTTTATGAGCTGTAACAATGGGAAAGGTCATAACAGATGGGTTAGGTTTAAGGGGGAAGGAAAATTGGGAGAGTGAGAGGGTGAGGAGAGAGAGTGGGACTCCATTCTCTTCTCTGTCTCGTCAGCTCACTAGAACACGAACCGCCAAAACGCAAGAAACAAGGGTCCTCCTCGCTTCTGTAAGTGTTCCTCTCTATCGGATTCCAACTAATTTTCTTTCTTCAATGTACTGCGAGACTATTAAAAGATGCAAACCACCCATCTCTATCTCCCGATTGCTAACATCTTCGAGGGAAGTTCGCCCGAAAGGTAATTTGTCGGCAAGCTCGCCTAATGGCAGCTCCAAAAAACCATTTCAGATGAGGAAATTCTCAAACCCCTCTTTTTCTCTCTAGTCACCTCTTCCTCCCATCCAATCACAGAGGGAAGGAAACCCAGGAATTGGTACGTACTGGTGTTCCCCTTGCCTCCGTGCGCAATCTTAACTCTATAGCTATGGATGCCCAAACCGCACCCTTTGTCTAATTGTTTTATCTTTTTTAGGCAAACTTCAAGGGTTTGAATTGTTGAGGTTTGAATTGCTGACCCACTTCCATTAGCAACAGGGATTCCTCTAACTATGAAATTTGAAACTCCCGGGGTCTATAAATTCTTGAAATAAATGTTTTAGAGAAAATGTCGATCTATAAATTCTTGAAATAAATGTTTTAGAGAAAATGTCGATCTATAAATTCTTGAAATAAATGTTTTAGAGAAAATGTCGATCTATATTCATGCAAGCTTACCTAATGGCAGCTCAAATGGTGGCTTGTGCTTCTTCATGTATATATATATATATATATATATATCAGGATTATATACAAGATCATTTTTCTTTGGACACGGTTTCTAGGGCAGCCCGCATATTGTAAAAATGCGGGCTTGGCAATAAATATATCTTTTAAATATAATTTGATCCTAATTCTTAGAGAGTATATAATCTGTAACATGGAGATCATGAATATGGAAAAAAAATAAAAATTGAAAACTGAAAATAATAATTATATTAAGAAAACATTTAGACTGTTAATTATACTTATTTTTAGATGGACCACCTATCTGCATCCATCTTTCAGATGGATGCTTTATACCTTTGGACTGCATAGTGTAGAAATGCGGTCCAACCCGCATGTAACAATTTTCCTTCAACTTTTGTACAAGGTCACAATCACCTTCAACCATGAGGTGTAAAAACTAACACTTTGATGGTCATTAAGTTGTGTATTGAAGAAAAAACAAAGGCCCAAACATGCTTATTTTCTCATGTACTCACGGATGCATGCCATGTACAACACTCCTGAACACAGATATGTCTTGCTTCCATGGCTCAGATAGTGTAAATATCCCTACCTAGTCTAAGTTCCAAATCTAGAATTTTTAAGGCAATTTGCTTGAAATGCAAATAAAAACAATGCAATATTATGGGAATTTCCGGTGAATCTTTAGTCGAACATCATTATTGTCAAAGTTTTTTTCCTAACTAATTGGGTCCAGCTACATGAACCTCAATCGAACATATCAGCCAATAATAGCTGCTCAAAGTGATCTAGAATCCTAAATCACCCAGACACCTAACATTTTGTTTCATCACATTCTTCTATCATTTCTCATCCCACTAAGAAGGGCTTACACACACACGCGCACAGAGAGAGAGAGAGAGACATCAAAAACAATTGGTGTAAAGAAGTTGCAAGAACATGGTGAGCGAACAATTTCAAATCAATTCTCAATCACATCCATTTCTGAGAGAGCTTCCTTCAAAATCTTTTCGAGCTCCTTCACTCTACGCGTAGCCAGTGCAACACAGTTCTGCATAAATGCCATAAATGGCTCCGCATCATCAGCAAAAAACAACAAACAACTCTCCCATTAACGACAAATGGCTGCTTATGACAACTAGTAGCTCGAACGAAGTATCGGTTTCATGGACAAGGCTATACAAGAGTAGTGTTTGGAAATTTAAAATTTAAAAATGGTACAGATGGGACAAATCTAAACACATGAAAATATTGAAAATAGACGGTTTAGATCACTTGTTACAAGACACTATTTTTAAGGACTTAGAATTCATTTTTTCTTTTTTCTTTTTTTTATATCCATACAAAGATGACCAATTAGAGTGTTTTCTAACATCAAAACAGTTTCTAGGGGATTTTTGAGGTGCACCTTATTTCAATATATAAGATTGATACCTTATATAAACTTTTTTCTTATATGAATACTTTTTATTAAGTGGTAAGTGAGACAACTGTCTCTCACTCTCAGAGAAGGAAGGCTATATGATCTAACCTTAGTGGTGGATGTGTAAGCAAGGACCGGACCACCAGGCTTGTAGAGAGAGATAAGATGACCAGAAGTATCCAACACAACGGTGAGGAGCGATGGCATGATGGATTCCTCCTCATCAGTTGGATCAACCAATAGATACTGCTTATGCAGTAAGCATGTCAAAGAGAAAGGGATGCTACCGAGTGTAAGCTTTCTCTTCTCAGTGTTTGAATTATTAGTATTGCCATTGTTATCGGTGTTAGTTTCGGCCTGACCTTGAGAAGACACTACTCTCCCTTCTTCATTGAGACAAACTGGAGGGATTTCCACTGCATGGGAACATGAACCATTTGGGGAGTAAGAAAGGAAAACCAAAAGATGGAGGATCTCTCTCTCTCTCTCTCACATGGTGAAGACAGAAATGCTAAGAAAGTCGTATCTTACAGTGAGCAATGGCAGCAACTGCAGAAAGCAATGCAGCATCAAAAAGAGCACCATCCGCATCTAGACAGTAAATTTCCTGCATTTCTCACAAAATATCTTCTATAACCAAATGAACACTATAACCCGTCCACTTCAAATATAAATAGTATGTACAAAATTCATTTAAAAAAATAGTTTTATTTTCTGGATAAATAAAAAAGGGAATCTTGGTTTGATTAGAAAAAACTACTGAACCATTTCCATCAAAGGTACTATCTTAGGAAAACAATACAGAAGTAGCATTCCATTACCAAGTAGACCATCCATGCAGCCTTGCCACTGGCTATAGACAATTCCTTCAAATCGATAAGCTTTGAACTGCACTGGCCAAACATTTCAGTTCATAGAATTATCATGGCATTAAAAGTGTGATCTATAAAGTCAAAGAGTAGCCTATTGTTTTCTGACACATGACCGAAAAGTATTACACAAGGTATATTGTCTGGTATACACCCTGCCATAAGGGTCATCAACCATCCCTTTCCAGAGATGGATGGTGGAAATTAATTTTACCCATATGAACACTCCAGTAAGCCATAGTGGAATGAATGGTTGATGTCCTAAGGGGTCAGGTGTCACAAAAAAAAAATTGGACTTCAGTGAGACAAGTTTCCAAGCACTTGAGAGAAAAGAAGACCACTGAAAACTGTGAAACAAAGTAAGCATCAAATTTAACAGGAGAAAGAAAGGGAACCAAAAAATGTGTAATAGTAAATCATGCACATTTTTCCTTGATTCTTATACAGCATGGAATATGATATAAGATCAAATAGATGTGGTGGTTTGTTTGCAAACTACAAGACCATTCAAATTAGTTACCACCAATTCTATCATATTAGATGACTCAAGTGATAGTGGTTCTCTATTAGTGAGCCTCAGTTCAAACCCTCGTGTGACAACTTCAACCTATGGTTTATTCTTCATTTCGCCCAGGACAAATTCAAAAACCAGGAGAACAATCCCGAAGTTCACGAGTTCAACCCTCACAATCCACATTAGGAAAACTAAACGACAAAAGCCATACTTAAACATTAGAAATATAAATAGATAAGTACAATGAAAATAATGTGTAAGACCTTGAAATTAGATCAGAAGAAGTTGAAATTTTTTTATCAGAGAACCAAGATAAACAATCACTTGTACATAGGCAAAACTGTCATATGTGGCTATCATGTGAAACATGTTTAAAAGAATGTCGCATCCTTTGTTACGGGCAGCAATGTATGTATGTATGTGTGTGTGTGTGTCTGCGGCCAGGCTCTGGGCCCGCATATCCATTGATGAGTTTTCGAAGTCACAGGAGCCCAGGCATCGTGCTGCACCCCAAGCACCTTGTAATATCCTTCACGACAATCCCTTTACATCATTGGGAAATCAGGAGTCACCCCTTGATGTGGCTACCTGTAATGTGGTTCAGGCATCAATGAAGAAATCTTTTTGTGATCAACAAGGGACATTAAGTGAGACAATACCGTTCATTGCGTGGAATATTTTGGTGACTGAATTGGAAAGCCTTGGTTAGACTTCGGGTTATATTCAAACTAAGTTTATCAATTTCATCGCATATTATAGAATCCAAGAGCTTTCAAGCTGGATGGAATCAGATATCACAAATCACAGTGGAAAGATTCAGTTATGTAGCTTGGGATTGCTCGAGTATTGTGGGGTTCGTAGAATTCCATTTTCAGTAAACAGTGCTCTTAACAGCAAATGGGGCTCTCTTGAGAAACACGACTTCCATTAGAATAACTGGTAAATTCAAGCGTTATTTCAAGATTTGTTAGTAGACAATCAATCCCCCACTTGTAATTGGTCTCCTTGCACACTATTGGGGGCCTTCGGGGTATAATCTCATCTCCACTATCCAAGAGAATGAGAGCTAACAACTGAAGTGTAAGTCACATGACAAGAAAATTATTTTTCTGCTTTAGGAGTCATTATAGCTTCGCAGGAGAGGCCATTGTGGAGCCAGGGTCCATCACAATCATGGCATAAGCAGAGATTAAGACGCAATTCTGGTAGACAAAAACCTAGATGAGGCTTCAACATAATACTTGTTGAGAAGCAAAGACTGTTTTAAGAGAGAGTTGATAGTTGTGAAACATTCCGTGACTAGAGGATGTCAAGTCCAATGAGGCTAAAACTATCAGGATGATACTAGTACTTAATGGGCAGCTTGTCAATATGCGCTACTTATGCTTTGATTTAGGGGATAGTATGCAGTGAGCAGCTTATTAGATTGCCTTGTTCCCCTAAAATAATCTACTGCTCTTGTACATAGGCTAAAACATTTTGTGACGAAAAGAAGTATATAGGAATGGACTCTAAAGTATAGATTGTTAGGGCGTTGGGTGCCACAACATGACATTTTGGGTTCCATTCCTACCATGGGTTGGGGACCCTTTCCCCACTGAACTACCATGTGATCTTCACAAGTATGCATTAACTTGCCTAGTCAACTTTGAAGCTGTATGTCTCTTCTATGCCTTCATAATGAAATTTTGGTTACTTTGCAGTGCACCCCATGCCAATACAAACTATCAGACTAATGAGCTGAGAAACCGAAGCACTTGGCATAAGCAACCAAAACAATCATGCCATCCAACTATTTGTTGGATTAAAAGATGGCCTGATGATTGATTTATCAAAAATCTGCATGAAGTTTAAAATATTTTACTCGTACAATGGAGACTAAGGAGTGACAACAATGCTTGAATGTAACCACACAAAATGGATCAAGAAACAAAAAGATGTCGAATTAAGTTTTGTTTTCCCATTTGATGGGTAAAGACTTCATATCCGATCCCAACTGTTCTACTACGTACACTATCTTAAGATGCTTCCATTTATAAAACCAAAACTTGGAAGATACTCACTAGATGAAATAAATTCTCCTTCAGGGCCTTCCAAAACTTAATTCCATAAAACGAAAGGTATATCTGAATGACAGAGTATTACTTGCAGTGGATGGAAATGGCAGATCACCTACATACCTCATGATAACATTGTTCAATTGCTGAGATATAACAGGAGCTGCCTCGGCAGGTCTACCAGGTCTAACCATTGGAGAACAAATAGGAGGCATATGGAAATCAATTGCTGCAGAGAGAGAGAGAGAGAGAGAGAGAGAGAGACCCACAATCAAACCTAAGAATGGATCCCAAATGCAAAACCCAAATAGAAATTCCTCAAAACATTTAAAATGTATATAAAAAAAAAAAGGAGCCAAAAAAAAATTGAGATGAAATGAAATACAAACCTATGCAGCCTTCGTCAGGGGAGTCCGATGAAGGAAACATGATTTCAAGTTTGATTCCAGAGAGCATGGTCTGACACAAACCACAACCCATTATTACTCACTTTTGAAATCCATTGAACCGTAATATCCAAAAGGAATTTGGGGAACCCCGAACTCAAAAAACCTAAGCAAACAAAATGTATTCTTCTCTAAATCAGCAGAAACTTAAATTCAAAAGAAACCCATGTAAAGAATTCAAACACTAAGAACATCATCATAGAGAGAGAGACCCACGTAACCAATTCAAAGACAGAACGTGAGAGAGAGAGAGAGAAGAGAGGTAGAGAGAGATGAATAAAGTAACGTACAGTATTTCCAATCTTGACCATGGCTGAGGCATCAGCAGAAGGGAGAGGGGCAGGAACAATGGAAGTGGGTCTGGCTTTGTTGAGGGGGCGGGCGTCGGGTCTCACTGAGTCCGACAGATGGCGCTCGTAGAATTGGAGGGGGAACAATCGCCTGTAAGCTTCAACCTCCATCTCCCCTTCCAACTCCTCTGACTTCCCCTCCATCTCTCTCTTCCAAAAACTCCCTCTCTCTCTCTCTCTCTCTCAGAACTACCTTCTCTCTCTCTCTCTCTACTAAACCTACCTCTCTCTCTCTCTCTCTCTCTTCCAAAAACTCCCTCTCTCTTTCTCTCTATCTCTTCAAATTTCAGAGCTGCGAAGAGACTGGAGATTGGAGTTTCATGCCAAATGCTTGCGGCGGGAAACTGAGAGAGAGGGTTTGTAGACTTATTTTGCCAGTCTGGCGCAGCAGTAATTAAGGGTGCGGCGTAAAGTTGCATCCTAAAAAAATCGAATTAAGGCGCACCTCAAAATTTTATCTTAAATGTAATTTTGATATAAAAAATTATTAAGATGGCATGAGAATCTATTTTTCTATCGGGCTACAAAATGTTAAACTCTAAAAATACTTCAAATCAAGTACATTTATAAACAAATGAAATTTTTTGAAAATAGACGGTCTAGGTAATATGTTGCAAGATACACTCTTATGTAGAGTTAAAATCTTTCTTTCTTTTCATATTCATATATTTTGAGGTCTAGATGATCAATTAGAGCGTTTTCCAACATGCAAACAATCTTTTATTTTAGATTTTTGATGTGCACCTTTGATTCTACAATTTAAGGTTGCCACCTTATATAAACTTTTTCCAATTGATAATAAGCGGAAAAAATAAGTCCTCTCCCCCCCTCTTTCTCTCTATTGTGATCACCTAATTCTGTATATCTTTTGAGAGTTTTAACAAATTTCAGTTATTTATATAGATTGGCCTAGTGTTTAGAAACCCATTTATCTAGATTGACAGTCGTCAATCTAAATTAGGAATTAGTTGTGGACAAATCGGTTCCTAGCGACTAGGAATCGGTTTGGTTTACGCCGACTCGCTTGGTCGACCAATCAAATCATAGCACCGAGCAATCTTGATCAATTGGGTTGCTCAATTCCCAAGCAATGTACTTTTTTTATTACTTTTTCAGTTCATTTTTTCTGACATCAAGGAGAATCAACCAACTCGTCATTCAGTACGATCATTTGCCCATCCAGACCAAATTTTCAAATGACCGATTTGCCAAGCCGATCAAACTTTTAAAACACTAATTTGAGTTGTATTTATTACATTGATCAAGCTCAAAGTCCAAAAAACATGCCCCTCAAACTTTGTGACACACCCAAGCTATCAAATTTCATATTGGATGGTCATAAGTAATTAAACACAATGATGTGGGTGGAAGCATGCACGTGCGACATGACACATTAATGGATTATGCATGAGGAGAGAAAATGCATGCATGAAGAACACAATGATGGGGGTGGAAGTATGCATGTGTCACATGGCACTCAATGGATTATGCATGAGGAGAGAGATGCATATATGAGAAACACAATGTTGGGAGTAGAAACATGCATGTACCACATGACACTCAAGTGATTATACTTGAGGAGAGTGAATGCATGCATGAGAAACACAATGATTGGGATAAAAGCATGCATATGCCACATGGCACTCAAGTGATTATACATGAGAAGAGAGAAGACACGAATGAAGAACATAATGATAGGGGTGGAAGCATGCATGTGCCATATGGCACTTAAGTGGTTATGTATGAGGAGAGAGAGTGCATGCGTGTGAGTGTGGGTACATGCTTACTAAAATTCTGTTAAAGGGTATTATGATTCCCAAAATTATGGTCCTTATTTGAGAGGCTATTAGGGTACCTTAAACCTTGCCTTAGACCATGAATTTGGATGGGTCAATAAAATGTTGAATGTATTTCTACATGGATAAAACCCCTTGTTAATATCTCATGAAATTTGAAAACTATTAACTATTTGTTGAAGCATGTAAGATCTATGAACCGAAAATCCAAAGATTTGACATGTTTTTGTGTGAAGCTTTTGACTAACCAAAATTTAATAGAATGAGATGAAACTATTTTGAAATGTTAGATAAATGAGTCTAGATGAATTTTAGTATTGGGACCATGATTGACTCTCTATAGTTTGAGAGTTATGGTCGTTTTACTAGTAGAATGTCTTATGTATTTTATGCTGCATAGAACAGAGAGAGGACATGCGTGAGGAACACAATGATAGAGGTGAAAGCATGCATGCCACATAACACTTAAGTGATTATGCATGAGGAGAGAGTGTGCATGTGTGTGAGAGTGTGGGTACATGCTTACTAAAATTCTGTGAAAGGGTATTTTGATTCCCAAAATTATGGTCCTTGTTTGAGAAACTATTAAGGTACCTTAAACTTTACCTTAGACCATGAATTTGGGTGGGCCAGTAAAATGTTGAATGTATTCCCACATGGAAAAGACCCCTTATTAATTTCTCATGAAATTTGAAAGCTATTAACTACTTGTTGAAGCATGTAAGATCTATGAGGATTTGACATGTTTTTGTGTGAAGCTTTTGACTAACCAAAATTTACTAGAATGAGATGAAACTACTTTGAAATGTTAGATAAATAAGTCTAGATGAATTTTGGTATTGGGATCATGGTTAACTCTCTATAGTCAAAGAGTTATGGTCGTTTTTCAAGTAGAAGGTCTTTTGTAGTTTCTGTTGTATAGAACAGAAGTTACCCCCAAAAGAATCATATTGTTGTTCAACCTCAGTCCATTTTCTGGTATTACTTCCTAAATGAAAGTTGTGTATTTATGAGTTAAAAGTTTTCACAAAGCTATGCCTCATAAGTAAATTCCACATATTCTGAATGTTAGGGCCTTTTCACTAGAGGGTTGTCTGTTGTGGTTTTTGCTGTAGGGCAGAAAGTTCACTCCTTGAGGATCAAGTAAATCGACCCATTCAGGTCGATAATTTCATGTTTCTTCTTGAACAAAAGTTATATAATTTTAAGCCTATTTTATCTGGGAACAAGTCCCATAATTTAATGTTGGGTAGTTTAAAGTTATATCAAAATAAGCGCATTGTGGTTAATTTGGAAATCCAAAAAATTTAGCAGGATTGGACCCTTCTCTTGTCCCATATTGATATAGTGCATGTGCATAAGTGAGATGCCACTTGTTATACCTGACACCTCTCTGAGACGATACTTATTATGTATGACGTGCTTCTGATATGATTTGTGTACATAAGAAGCGAGTCTCTTGTCAATTAGGTGATATGCATCTTGATAAGAATATATATGTAACATGCCACAAATTATTCATGATATGCCTCTATTATGTGATCTGTGTATGGCAATATGTTTTTAATATGATTCTTATATAACACTTGTGGCATGCTTTTGATAAAATATGTGTGCATGGAGACACGCTTCTGTTATATGATTTATGCATAGTAACATGCTTTTGATAAGATATGTGTGCATGGAGATATGCTTCTGTTATATGATCTATGCATGGTAACATGCTTCTGATAAGATATGTGCGCATGGAGACATGTTTCTGTTATATGATCTATGCATGGTAACATGTTTCTGATAAGATATATGTACATAGAGACATGCTTATGTTATTTGATCTATGCATGTTAACTGGTTTCTGATAAGATATATGGTATGGAGACTTGTTTCTGTTATGATCTGATGAGATATTTGTTCCGGCAGTTGTGAATTTTGCTTGCTATCTATGATAAGATGGGAGTTAGGAGTGTGTGTGTTTGGGTGGTTGCTCTTCCAAAACTTATGTGAGGCACTACTCATTGGGGCCCCTTTAGTAGTGTAGCGCCCTCTCGCCAGAAGGGCACATGAGAGGGTCGTGTCTTGTAAGGCCAGTGCCTATCAATTTACTACATTGCAATGGGTTTGTGTATGTGTGTGAGGCTATATGCAGAGGATTTACCCGTGGGTGCTGCTTTTCTCTTAGCTGTGATGATAGAGGCTCTACACATCAGGATTTGATTGGCCCGATGGGTGGGGCTTCTATTTCAAGAGTTAGTTGGTATCTTTTGATCTTGATTATGCTTGTTATATGCATGCCTAAATATTTTGAATTGTTATGATGCTCATGCCTAAATGTTTTGATCTGTTGTGATGCTCATGCCTGAATGATTTGATCAACTTCTTATTACAATCATATTTGATTAATTTGATTAGTTATTACTACACCATGAAATAAATCATGCATGACACGATTGTTTAAATATGAATTTGACACATGATTTCATGTTTTGTAAGACTTGCATAAAACCCTAATTATTGTCATGTAAGCATAAAAGCTTAACACTTAAATCGTATTTATTGGGTTTTACAACTCACTCTGTTAATTTTTCCTTCACGTAGAGTGATAGCCAGCCATGATTAGAGTGATGTGTCCTGGTGGTCATATTTGGGGTCTCTTACCCCCCTTTTGTTGAAGCTCTATTTCGCGGGGTGTATTTTGGTTGCTAGTCTGGCTGTATAGTCAATTTTGATTTGGTAATACGTCTTGATGTTGGGTCTTTTGTGCCTTGGACCTATATGTACTTTTTTGGACTGTTATATGTATTTTTGATACTTGTTTGTCCAGTAGACTATGGTTATGTATCTTGTGTTTTGTTTTTCGTTTCTTTTGTGGCTCGCTTGATACCGGAAATTCCTTCTTTTTCAACGTGTTGAGCCCACTCTAACCAAAGTGGCACTTGTAACTTGTGATTGTAACCCCATACCCTACGGTCTGCCAGCGGGGCCAGGCCTGGCCCTCTGTCCGACAGGGACGGCAGGGAGCCAAGTTGTGACAAGTAATTCTATATATAGGGTTTTGCTAGGGTACTCACACTATAGAGTAATTTATCATTGTAAACACATTTGAACACATATATACTCTTTTTGTACATGAAGTTTTACTCACACTATAGAGTATTTATCATTGTACTCAACAAATTTGAACACATATATACCCTTTTTGTACATGGAGTGTTTTTACTATATATATATATATATATATATATATATATATATAGTGGTGTTCGTACTATAGTATCACACTAACAATAACAAGTAAGACGCACCTACCTACTTAATTATACTAACTATAGTTAGTTTAGTTAGTTAACTAATTA
>NW_006499801.1:1543717-1587413 GCF_000471905.2 Amborella trichopoda
ACGTCTATAGGCGAAAATGAACAGTGATTTCGCCTACCCTCGTCACCGTCCAAAGTTCATTGCGCGGTCACGATTGTCTGATAGTGTTTCATTTTTCATATTTTTTCTACAAATCGGAATGACCTGAAATTTGGAGCATTTATTCATAAAAATAGGAGAACCTTTGAAAATTAGAAAAAAAATATTTTACATTAAAAAGTTGATCAAAATACCCCTATTCAGGGGTATTTTAGTCAATTTATTTTTCATTGATAATTGTTCTTATATTTTTATTAGATGCGCCTCAGTAAGATGTACATACCCTCCAAATTTCAGGTCATTCCAATTTATAGAAAAAAATATTAAAAAATTAATGTGACCACGGGATGAAATTTGAACGGTGATGAGGATAGAAAAAATCACTATTCATTTTTTGCCTATAGGCGTTGAAAAGAATTTTCCATATATATATATATATATATAAGGGGAGGGAGAATATCTTGTAAGCCTATTAGCTTATGGAATAGTGTAAACCCAACAGCCCAGATTGAATCTCGACCAATCTGAGAGTCACGATTGTATTTCATATTTGAATTTTAATATTTTTATAGAAATTCAAATCACGTGAAATTTGGAACGTTCATTCTTCTCATCAAAATGCACCTAATAAAATATTAAAAAAATATTAGTAAAAAATAAATTAACAAAAATAACCCTATAGATTTCAAGTGTATTTGATCTATTTAGTTTTTATAAATTATTTTTTAATATATTTATAAGATTCTCTAATTTTTCAATAATAAACGCTCCAAATTCCTAATAAATTAAATTTAAAAAAAAAAAAAACATTAAAACTCAAATACAAAATTTAATCATAATGATTAAATCGGCTCAAATCCAATACGGTCATTGAGCATTTACTATAGCTGCCTACCAACCTCACACCCTCCATATCTATACATAATGGGCAATGATCTAATTCATGATATTTTGTCTTTTAGGCCCCAACGAAAGTGTTTGTCCATTTTTCTATTTTTTAAAGCTCTCCTTCATGAATCATTACAACTCACTGCTCACACCAACCAAGATCCTCAGTTTAGATTTTGAAGGCTGTCTAATGCTATATTATAGGAATATTGAATTTAAAAACAGAGAGTCATGTACAACCGAAGGAACCAAAAACAGGACGACAGGAACCATGTGCCCATATCTCTTTTGATCGATAGCCGTTGAGGTTACGTCCCAAAAACGTGGATCGTAAAAGTACACCCAGCTAGCGTTTTACCTGAGGAATGAATGTAGGATTCTCCTCCGGGAGCTTATATTCTTTTTGCTCAAGATTTAAAAATTGAAAAGAATTGAGACTCCTAAAATCCTCTTTTTTCGGAACAAGTGGATATTAATAAGGAAAAAAAAAAATGTTAGAATACACAAAAGAATGGCAATATACAAAATACACTACAATGCCACACCTATTTGCTAAACCAATACATCTCTCCAATCTCCCTCTCCTCCATCTTCCAACTCTTTCACTATGTAGAATTTTTTTTGGTCATTTCACTTGCTAGAATCACTGTTTCTAAAGAAATTGAGACCCCATTTATGAGTCAACCCCTCCAATACAAAGCCAGAAGGATTTTTCACGACCACCACATCAGCATTTTGTGCTGATGCATCAACCTTGGGTTGGTCCCTTTTCTCATTGTGTGCCGAAGTGTCACCATTTGATTCGCCTGTTTTTTCTGGTGGGCCTTGCACTGGCTCTGATGGGTTTTTCGGTTTGCATGAGGTGGCCCTTGAAGGAAAGTTGCTAGGCATCTCTGTGGGGCTTTTAGGGTCCACTGCCAAAGCTTCTGGGCAGTCCGATTGTGATACACTGGAGGGCTCGAGCTGGGGATCAGGCATTGGAGATTTCCTCATCTGAGAAGTTTCTAAATCTTGGAGGGACAGTATCATAGCTTCCATTATCATCTGGAGTTCAAATGTTTCATAGAAATATCAGACCCGCAACAGAGAGAGAGAGAGAGATCACATGCTGGCCACTATACCAATTTGCCCAACAAAACCTCACCCTATGTTAGGTGAAATCTAAGGTTCATAAATGTTATTGGTGAAATCAAAATCTAGAATTCATGAAATAAACAAAAATTTTAATTTGGCTGGCCTAAAATGTGGAATAACTCACCTTTTCCTCATCTTCTGCATCACTTGGGAGGACGAAACCATCAAATGAATGGTCCCTGGAATGGTTAGTCAGTGGGGTCGAGACAATAGAACCATAAGGTTGAGAATCATAGTCAGTGCCGCCAAATCTTGAAGATGATGAACCCTGATCAACTTCACCCTCTCTCTCCTGCAGCTCAAGATAGTAAGTGCAGTCTTGAACCAAGACAGTTTAAGATGCAACAAAAACCCATGACAAAGAGAAATATTCAATGGTCTCTAAGAAATCGAAGTTGCCAGTGAAAGCTTAATGTTTAAACACAAGAAGGGATCTTTAAAACCATAGGAATAGAATGACTTGAGCATACACACCTCCATTCTGGATTGCAATGGTTGCTCCCCTATATCAGAAGGAACCTGAAGACATTTACGAGACAAACCCTCAAGAAAATGAAAAGTACAAATAGCAAAAGATCATCGAATTATACAAGCAACAGTAAATGACAAATGGATATAACACATTCTGTCTTCTTATATTTAGTGGACTTAGATTTTTTTAGCATCCGTAAATTTTGAAACTCAAGTTACATAATCTTCAGTCAAAATAAAGGGCCTATGACATGATATGTTGGACCACCTGTTAAGCATTTAAACCATTAAAGGCAAAACCATAAATAAAAATTTTTAGAGACAAACCTCTATGCTACTTATTTGTCTTCTCATACGTAACTGATTGATAGCTTCTTCTGTGCCATTAGCCATGATATCTGCACAACCATACCAATTAAGAAAGACGAGACAACAGTACCAACAATAGAAAGAGAAAATCACACTGCAAAGGTCAAGTCATACCTCCAGGGAGAGGTGGTTCTTCAAAATTATGCCTTCTCATAAACCACATGGAATCCTGAACCATAAACCATAACCTCAGCATGAAAACCAAGCTATTTAAGATGCACGAACTATGACAGAAATCAGAATGAATTTTCAATGACATGATACCTCCTCATCCATGTAATCATTCATTGCTCGTAGAGTACTTCCTTCACTCAAGTCAGTTGGAGGTTGCAAGACATTGTGGAAGAAAATGGTTACAGAATCATGGTAGAATTGAGGGCGTGGAGAGTTGTGGTCACCTTCGAATTTGATGATATTTTTATCCCCCTGAGGTAGAAACAATAAGTATAGGTCACAGTCTCAGGACAAAGTGAACATGTCAATCTATTATGTTTCCATCTACTACTAAAAATATACTCTTATCTCATTTAGTAAATCCAGAACAGTTCCGGTAAAAGAGATTCATTCATTGGTCACAACCTACGAGAACGTAGGCAAGATCAAACTGATCATATTACTGTTATGTCAAGGTATGACAGAGAACTGGTAGGAAACCCAATCAGAGAACAGGTATAACATCAACTAATATCTATCCATGTGCATTGCTCAAACAAATTACTCTTTATCAGCATCAATCTAGTATAGTTTCAACAAGCAAAAAAACTCTTCCCCCAAATTAATTGTTATGGATGAATGGTGCCAGGCATTCCGCTCACCACAAAACATCCCATGTTAGAAATTTTGCAATGTGGCTTAAATATAGAAAAGATTCACAGTTTCAGATTCAATCAACAAAAGTATCCAACAATGTTCACAGAAGACCTGCATATGGATTTGAAAAGATCCTCCAAATTCCCACAAGAGTTAGCCCCTAGGGATTCCGATGGCCGTGGTAGAAAAATCAATGCCCAGTATCAAATTGAGAAAACAGTTCCACATTCCAAGCATCATAGAAAAGAAGTTTTAGGAAGTAGAAGAGAATACTGTATTTCACTTGGAAGTTTGAGATCTGTGTCATATATAATCAACCTGGACTGAACGCTAATGTCAGCCTCTCAGTGAGGCTAATGAAGAAGTTCTACCCATGAAATTAGCCAATGGTCAAAGCCAGGAAATTAGTCAAGAACCAAAAACACTCCAGAAAGCCTAATACTGTAAATGTGTGACAATGGTACCTAGGCCTTTCACCCACAGAACATATGATGGAGATGCGTCACTGTACCTCTTGAAGCCTGTATTTTCTGTTCGCAGAATAGCAACTCATCTCAACCATCCTTCAATGAGAAAGCTCACTGGCTTAATTGTCTGGTTTGTCAGATACTCTATGAACATCTATAGCTACATGGACCCAAAGTCTAAAGCCTAAAGTCAATTTACATTGGTGTGAACTAGCTTGGATCCAACGCCCTCAACTACAGAACCTCAATCACAATATAGCTATATGTATAAGTTGTTCCATGCCATGGTTGTTATACATTGGAAGTTTGAAAACAACATCACGATGAGTAAGAACTAAATCTGCAAGAGAATTTAATCAATAAAAAATGCTATATTACGCTTGGCTTGAAAAATTCTAAAATGACAAGGTTAAACCTAATAGACTTACAGCATAAGCATTGTATATAAGATCAGAATGATGAGGACGAATGAAATCATCTTCAGAGGCATGCCCCAATAAAACTGGAACGAAACAATGTTTTGCAACCTATAAGAATAAAAAGCATGTAAGTACACTAAAGACGAGGAACACATGAATCAAATCATGAGGAACGAGTACAATATAAAATGTACAATATAAAATATTACAATTACAGGTTTTATATCCATTTCTAGTATGAAAAATTTATAAATGGCCATACTATAAAACAGCAAATATGAAATCAGTAAACATCTACCGACTTATAAAAAGATAACATGGCACAACTATAACATTACATCGTACAAAATTTTTAACCCGTGTTAAAAGAACAGCAATAGAGAATGAGTCACATCCACTTTTCTTGTGCTTAGCAAGAACCTTAGAGCAACAAACATAGAATGCAGAACAAATATTTTAAAAGTTAAAACTTCACAATTTTATACTGCATGAAAGAGGTCTTCTAAAAGCAATGTTTTATCTTACAAACAAGGGCCAAGGGCATTCAGCAAAATCGTCAAAATGTGATTCGTGGCAAACAAACCTAATCCCAGACAAGGTAGTAGATAACAGTCAAATGACAATTAATTAAACATAAAACCTTCCAAATGGAGCACAAATTTACTTTCAACTTTCCAGAATTTACACAGGATGCATTTAGCATAAGGCATGCTAAGGCATGACCACTTCAATTAGATATTATTGACGTATGCAGAAATACTTGGCAAGGGTATGGAACACAAAGTCTAAATGCATCTCAATTCACCACCTCGACAAGCTAACCAAGTGAGAATTAAAACACTGTTGACTCGGCCAGAGTAGTAAATTTCCCGTTAACATGACAAAAACCCCAATGCACACTGAAACGCCCAAATTACCCAACACTCCCCCCCCCCCCCACAACCCCCAAAAAAAAAAAGTAAAAAAAGAGATGAATTTCTGAAAATTCCCAAAAGTGAATAAGTATAGGCTCCAATAACTTCAAAGTGAATTGAAGTATATAAGCATAGGCTCCAAAGTCAATTTCCAAAATCAATATCTGCTACTTCAAAGTAGAAGTTAAATGGACAAAAAAAAAAACAGTTAGAAACAAACATGATGAGTCCATAAAGACGTTCAGGCTTTTTAGTCAGCTTAAATATAAACTCCACAATTATTTATCAGATAAACAAGTTTGGCCGATGTGATGATTGGGATCCCTATTATATGCTAAGGCATAATTAGAAAGTAAAATGTTTCATTTATTTCTTATGACTGAAGAGTTATTAATATGTAAGTTTTCTAAAATCAATAGGTCCAATAAAATACTAAATAATCAATGGTCAACTACTGCAATTTTAATCATTAGCACATAATTAGATAAACAAACAGCAACTAGTAACTCTCAGAGACTATGGATGTGCCAATGTATAGTCACTTATAGTAAGCGTATCCCGTCATAGATGAGTTCAAATAAATTGCATGAAACCATCCCACTTAGAGGATTTAGTTTGAATATGACCTGAAGAGCATTGAGAACCATTATATCAAACTTGGCCTTTCTTTGGACTACTTTTCGCATGTACTGAATTGCAAATTTCACCTACAATGACATACATAAACATGTTAAGATATACATAGATGAAGTACAACTGGAAAGCACCAATTTAAAGGAATATGAGAAATGAATGGAGTCAACTCACACAAATAGATCATCACAATGTCAAATACTCCACAAATAGCCAAAGATTGTGACAAAATCATTGAAGCCCTATCTCTTCCACAACCACTTGTCACAAACGAAATTCAGGGTGAATAAGGATTTCCTATGAGGCGACCTTTCTTTTTCCATTGATAATAGTTAGGAAACCTGACCCTTAAGATGGTTATCAATCCCCTAACCAAACCTCTCCTTTCTAAATCTAAATTAGTAGGCCAATCCACCAAGGACTCGGCACCCCGATAGGTATTACATTAGTGAAAAAGACGTAAAAAATCTCTACAAACTCTATTTAATATCCACACTTTGGATTAAATATAAAATATATCCATTAGAGTAAGTGGGAGAAATACGTAGATTTTTCTCAGTATCCACAAGCTAAAAATATCAAAACATGTTGTAAGATTTATGTGAATGCTAAAGATCCCTCACTTTCTCACTCCAATTTATGTCAATATATCTCAAGATTTTGGGAAGATATCACTCAAATAATAAAATGAATGGCTCAGCTTTTAACTTACAGTGAACTTCGGTATGCGAACTTTGTAAGTATCAACAAGTTCCATCATCAAGTCGACTAAGTTAGAGAAGGGACTGTCAAGAACCATTCCAGCAATTGATGGATCCTCAGCACCATACATCAAGCTGTGATAAAGACATGTACGATATTAATACATTAAACTTCACATAGAACACAAGGTTTTTAAAGCTAATTAAGTCCCAGCAATAAAATACAATCTAGCATTTATATAGATGATTGCATTGTGCTTCTATTAATTTCATCATGGAATTAACAAAACTTTACTTATTAAGAATTATTACATAGGCTTCTGTATGGAGAATATGGCTTGTTTAGAACTTCAACATACAACATTACAACCAACTACTATATATGAAGCAAATTCCTTGAACTAAAAAAATCCACACAATACAATTCACAAATTTTAAGATCATCTAAAATTTTAACATGATTAAGACCAAATGCTGCATATGACTTATGTACAAAGAAACTCAACATTGATTAATGCAATTAAGAAGGGGCAAATGTCAGAATTATCTTCCATATTACAAAAAGATCAAATATATTGTCGAAACAAATTGAGAAGCACTATTTATCCAAAAAAAAAAAACAGAAGCACTGTTTTTTTTCCAGTCTCATAATTTATCTTTTCCCTTTGCAAAAAATTACAAGAGTCTTACATCTCGAAGCTTTTCAACTCGGTCTGGGTGCTGCCATCCTCAATAACACAACTCACTACTCAAACGGTTCACATCCCCCAGTGCCTGAAGGAGATTGAAGCTATAGAGGTTGGTTCATCCTAGCAGTTTTATGGATATTGTGTTTAGAGAAATATGGAAGATGCTTCAGTGGCATAAAGAGTCACGAGTTGATATGTTAAAAGAGCAACTCAAAATGATGGTACTAGGAGAGCACAAGATGAGAGTTCAGGGGATATTCAGTAGCATCTTTTGAGAAACAGTGGAAAAGCATAGTTCTACATTACCAAACGCCACCAAACCATTTAGATGGGAACCATCATCAAAGGAAGTAGCAAGACTTAATTTGGATGAAGATTTGATGCAAAAACAAATTCTATCATTGGCAGGGCAGGAATATGGAGAACATTAAGACTGCTAAAGTAGAATAATGAGACCATATTCAGGCCATCTGCAAAGTAGCAAATTCAATGAGGCAGAAGCGTGGGCAATGCGAACCAGCCTAGGAAACGTGGAGGACCCATAGTTGAAATCGAGTATAATAGAAGAAAACTCCAGCAACATTGTCAGCTGGGACAACTGAAGAGACAAGCATCCTTGAAGCTTAAATAATTGAAGAAATTTGGCAAAGATGCAGTAGCCTAGCTGTCTCCTTCCAATATGGGAGGAGAATCTAACCAAAAGGCAGATGTTCTGGCAATGGAAGGTGTAGCCAAACAAAAGCTTGAAGTTATTGTGTTTAATGTATAGCATCAGAGTTTTTGTAAATATGTTCGTCTGTACTTAGACTCCATTTTGTAAAGAATAGTCATTTTTGTGAAATTCCATACAACATCAATGAAATTCAATTAACAATCAAGAAAGAAAAATCCATGATGTAAATGTAAATTTACAATGATGTCATATACTTCATATACAAAAATGAATCCCTAACTGCAATGTTCTAAGAATCAAAATATGTGACAAGGATGGTTTAGAAACTCCATTGACTTCCAAGGATGGTTCAGAAATTCCATCTGTTACTAAAGTATCAGCAAGCTCATTGGACTCCCTCTAAAAGTGATAGGAGAGCATTACGCTGCTGGCAGCATCAAAAACTTCTTTAGAATAATGGCCAGCTGCCATGGGTAGTACCTCTTCTTGTAACAGCAAGTTATTACATTCAAAGAATCTCCCTTAGTGTGTATCCTATTGCATTTAAGAAGTCATATATTCCTATAAGCACGACCTGAACTTCCCTCTGATTTGAGCTACCTTGTTATTACACATGCCAGACCGGGTTTTGTCCTTAACTCCCATCACTTTAGGAATCCTTCAAAAGGCAGCACCCGTTTAGGAGAATCGGTTCTACACTTCAATGTCCCCTTTGAGACCTTGCCAGTTGAGATGGTGTACCACTGACTTCCAAAGTATGCTGCTGAGTAATTACTAAAATCACTTCTGATTTTGGCCAATAAGACAACAGCTGCTTTTTACTTGTCCCTCCACCATGCTAGGGGTGGTAAACGGGTAGGGTCTACCAGCTGACCAGGCGGGGTCCAGTCCAACCTGGACATAACCGGGTTGGATCGGGTCCATATGTGTGTATAATACATTTTACGTACATATGAATTTACTTTTTTAATTTCTCAACCCAGACCAGATCCTATATGGCAGTCAGGTCCAGGTCCAACCTGAATCCTGTTGGGTTGTGTCTAGACAGGGTCAACCCTAACATGTTTACAGCTCCAGGGTAGAGTTTTGGTCTACCACTGAAACAATGTTTCCAATGATCCTGATGAGATTAAATACAAGTGCAGATGACCAATACCTAAGGGCTTCTCAACAAAAACTAAGAACAAATGCTTCTTGGACTCAACATTCATCTTACACACGATGCATCTTCGTGCAGCTACAAAGGGGATGAGTCCGGGGCGGTTCAACTCCAACCGAGCAGGTTCAGGCTAGATGGACCTGGCCAGGTCAAAGTCCATCAGACCCAAAACCTGACTTGTCAGATAGGATTGCATCCAGGTATTTGCTCCAAGTTGTTAGGTTCCGCTCAACCCCAACCCAAACTGGATAAGTCCAACTAGACCCCGACCCAACCTGTCAAGTCTATTTCCGGGTCCAGTCAAGTCGAGCTAGCAGTTCATTGGGTTGACGGATTGAATCGACCCATTTTGCACCCCCTACATGTTCAGTATCAGCATCCCGTATAATTACAGAGTATAAAGTTAACACCTTATCCATTAAAACTACCCGGCCAAAAGCTTGGATTTTGGGGAGTGCAGGAATGGACCACTCTCCACTCCCCGAATAGCATTGACAATACTTATGTAGGGAAAAACATTCCTTTGCAATGCCAGTTGATACAAAAAGCATTTCAGATATTTCCTTTTCATTAGAATATTAAGGAGAAATGAATATACTATTTATATTTATCATTAATAGAAACTATATTCTTTAAAAGATTCTATGTACAATAAATGAATATACTGATAAATTCCATCATTAATTTTCAATTAACAAAACGAGGGCTGGATTCTCTTATCATGAAAATACAAGTGGAGTTCAGATTCTCTTATCGTTACATGGTGGGATCCGACTCACATACATCTCTGATACCACATCGGACTCTTAAAAAAAGATAATAACAATCATGCTCAATAATAGTCCCATTATCCCACTTATCTTCCCACCTATTTCTCAATTAAGGCTGCTGAAATATCCAGTCGTGAGCTTAGTTGTATAAACTTCATATAGGAAGTTCCAAAATCAACACTTCTAAGGCACTTGTAGGGAAATTTAGAACGGAAAGCTGTCCAAAAATCAGCTTAAAAGAAGGCAAAAGCAGGTTTTGCAGAGTTCTTGCATGGATCATGATATAAAGGCCAAATCAAGAAACCAAAAGCTTAATAAGTGACATGACTTTAATAGAGCTAAGAATTGCTCCATGTATCGAACAAGCAAATGACAAACAGAGAATTGAAATAGAAGGTGGGAGTGGGATTATGGGAAGCAATTCAATGAAATTAACCTTGTCATAGCACCCATTGAGCGACCCCACAAACCAATACACGAAATGTTTCCGTCTTCCCGCAAATGGTTGACTACGGCCTTTAGATCATCCTTCTGGAGAAAACTAAACCAAAAGTCAATCGTAAAACTAAAATAAACAACTTCAATCAAGCTTGTTTAGAGTGCAGGAGCCATAATTTGATAGATCCACTAATGGAAAGAAACCAAAGGCATTTGAGATAAATAAAGAGAAACCCATAAATTAAAGTTTCCATGCTCTCAAGTTCATGTAATGAGAAGGAAATAAGGATATGCCTATGTGCTCATAAAGACAAGTGCCTATCTACTCAGAAAGTATGCCAAACAAGGTTAGACAATGCAAGTATTGATTCATGTATCTAGATACATGATCTCTATTGCATCAACAAGCTTGTAAATTTAGAAACACATGAAGGGCCATACTAGAATGTAACAACAACCCAGAGGAAAGAAAAATAGAGATTGAAATATTTTATTGCATTTCATGAATGCATGTTTCTTATGAGCTTCTAAACCACGCCAAAAAAAGTTGAAATGCAAGTATTGATCTATGTATCTAGATATATCATCTCCATTCACAAAAGTAGACTTGGACATGTCACATGGTTGTAAATTCAGAAACATATGAATGGCCATACTAGAACATAACAGCGATCCAGAGGAAAGAAAAATAGAGGTTGGGCTATTTTATTTCATTGTATTAGAGGACTAAACTATCAAGGAAAGACCATATAAATGGAGGAGTCAAACAAAACTAGTTAATTTTTTTGGGCAAATCAGTTGACCAAAACTAGTTGTAAGCAAGAATAGTCTAACCAATATAATAGCTCCTAAAAGCCCAATCAAGACAAAAACAACATAAGCAGTAATGCTTCAAGGTAGGTATCATGGTCACATCCTCAAATCCAAGGGTATGTATCACCATATATCTATTGAAGGACATTTTATTAAAGACAGAAACTCGGAACTTTGGATCTGTTTGTGATTCTAATCACCAAAAAATACGTCAAATCGATTCATCTACTTGAATATTAAATTTAAGTGTTTAAAATAAATATTCAAGCCCTTGAAAAAGCTAATCAATTCAAATATCACCACTAATAATAAGCAAAAGAGAATCTGATAATAGTGGATCGCTCGTCAGAAAAAGCATTGGAATCATATGAAATTTATATTAAATTCCAGGCACAAGATCTCTTTCAAACATGTTTAAAAATCAAAATAATGTACTTGAAATCAAGATGCTAGACTAAAGCTCTCACTTCATTCCATCCTAGAGTAACGTGCTCTCCTTCAGACAAACCCGATCCTGCAAAATCTAATGCGAAAACTGTGATGTATGAGGGAAGTAAAATAATTGCAGCCTCACTTGCATCTGCCCTGCAACCACTGCAATAGAAGAAATAACTGCACATTAGAAAGACGCACTTAGTGGGCTTAAAAGATGTACAGATCAAGTTAATGGGAATAACAACTAAGGGACTACTGCTTTGAGTTCAAGAGAATCATGAAATTAGGGAATCACAAGCCAGACAGCAACAAATTAGAAAACACCTCCAATAAAAAATCCCTGGGTCAGAAATTGAGCTGGTTAGATAGCTCAAATAAACCAGATGACAAATTCCTCCTAAAGTAAGAATGCTGGGATATGGACTTCATAAAAATCATACTTCGAATGGCGGATCAAGAATCGTGTAGCCGACCCCAATTAGTTGAGAAAAGGCTCTAATGATGATGATGATGATGGAAAATCATATGGTGAAGGCTGTCAATTCTGCAATTTTCCTTTACTAATAATGCTATTCTGCAATGTATCTGCTGTTGTCCATGTCCACATGCTACTTTTGCCTACTTCATTTGAGGACATGTTGTTTTGAAGGCACTAGAGTTGGATGTTTATAAATCATCAATAATTGTGCTACCTTCTAAGATCAGCAGGTTTCCAACACATAATAGTTTTGAAGCCTGGGAGGGCAAGATAAATGCAGAAAAATACACTCAAGAACCCTAGACTTAAGGGGCAGTTTGGATGGATCACTAAAAGGAATTTGTAGAACTATCTTCCTCTGCTCGTGCACGAACTCTGCCGCAACACATTTGTGTATATCATTTTAGAACTCTGTTTGTGTAGAAAATTCCACCAAATAGTGGCCACTTGGGTACTAGAAAAATAAGCCTACTTTCCCCTTGTTACATAGTAGTAAGATTAAAAATATCCCTAGGGGTCTGGTTCAAAAATGCCCTTAATTTATTAGATTAAGCTAAATAATTGTCTCCACTATTTCAAATGGAATCTGCAGTATACCAACTCTAATACAGACCACAGTACCTGAGTGACTAAGCCTTGCAATGAAAATAGACTTGATACAGCAGTGGTGCACAAAGATGACATCAAGCTAAAAGAAATTTTCTTTTGTAACAAGAAAGAAAGGAGAAACTCAGACCTTACAGGTAATATTTCTTTTTCCTTTGTGTTTATAAGTAAATACCTTTTTCTTCCTTATATAAAAACAAAAAAATGACATGAAATGGTGCAGCACAAGGAAAATATTTCATGCCCCTAGAATAAATCAAAATTAAGACAAGAACCCATAATCCAACATCAACTGACTCACCTGTTTCCATGACAGTATATCACACATGGTAATGATCTTCCTTCAGGGATGTTAAGTGGCAAATAATGGGTACATTTAAGAACATTTCCGCGGCTATTAACAACCTGCAACATAGTTGAGTAGCATAAATGATAAGAAACATAATATCCAAAACTGCAAAGGACAATAGGTTGCACAATGTACATAACTTACGATAGACAATAGCTTGAGATGGTACATGCCTTGATCAAATGTTCACTTCTAATTTCTGGTTGGAAACAATCACTAATGGAACTCAAGAACAACAATGATCTCCATACCATTGACGTGTTCCAGAAAGTAATCACTGAAGTTACGTGCATAAAAATTTTTGTTTCATCATCATCGTCTTCAAAGCCTTTTCCCAACTAATCGGGGTTGGCTACATGAATTTTGGTCCGTCATTCTACTATATTAAGAGCCATACCCTCAGTACTGTAGGTTCAAGATTCATGATAAGTTTTGATAAAGTTTTACGTTGGCTGCCTATCTAACACAACCTAGCCCTTTTAGCCCAGGTATGGGACAGGTTAAGGAAGTTTAAGGTCATCACCCTTCTTAGACCAATGGCAATTTCTATATATACATAATTAATTAATATACAAAAAAGTTTCCTTTTGAACACAAAAATAATAATTGACTTATATCCAATGTTCCCTGGAAATCAATATGAGTGTTGTTGTCTCACATGTAGCTCTCGAGCATAAAGTGTAGGAAACATAGAATACTTCCACACAAATAGTATTTTAAACAAATAATAGAAGCTTTCTCTATAAATCATAAAATGTCCTGAAGTTAAGATTAGAAATCAGCTCAGTTTAACATAGTAATCAGTGGTAATGTGCAGGACCACACAGCACCTCTCCAAGAGGTCTTAAGTCCCGAGCACCTTGTGGGCTTTTTTGGTTTTATCTTTTAGGAGTCCAGAGGTGTCAACACATGGTACGCAACACTGGCCTTCGCTGGACTGTTGGAGTAACATGGCTTATATCCTTGTTTACAATGACATTTAATATCCTCTGGCTATAACTGCAAATCCAGACTGAATTCAATACCATCTCCCATTAATGCATGTCTCAAGGGGAGTGATTGTGATGTGTTAAATCCACTGAATGCCGCTATGTTGCAACTACTTATAAAAGAACATAAGCATGGCAATTGTAAATCATGAACATTAAAGATTAACACATATGCTTTCGAATCATTACAAACAGCATACTCCAAGCATAATTAGCTCCATAAAATTATGGAAAAGTATACTGTCACAAAATTTACCTCCAAGTCCTTTCTTTGAAACCATTGTCCCTTTAACACGAATTTCTCGTCCAGTAGGTCAGTTTTTGGGTTATATTCAGCTCTGCAAACCACAAGATACAATATCATTGTTATGGATTTATGATACATCAATTTAACAAGAAGAATGAAATGGCAAAACCATAAAGGCAATGCATAACACTTTAATATTTTCCAAATATGATCTGTTACCCCATTGACAATACAAGAAAGTGTTTGAATATGTATTTCGTTATATTTACATGTGTATCTCTTTATATTTGCACTTACATTTATATATATCAAAAAAATTTATATAAGGTTGCAACCTTAAAATGTAGAATTACAAATGCACGTAAAAAATCCATCGGAAAATGTTGTTTTAATGTTGAAAAACCTCAAGTGATCATCTCGACATCGAGATGTACGAATATGGAAAAAAAAGATTTTGAGTCCTAGAAATAGTGCATCTTGCAATACATAATCTAGAACATCCATTTTCAAGATTTTCATATATTTATAGATCTACTTGGTTTTAACCATTTTTTAGCTTAAAATTTTATAATTAGATATGAAAATAGATTTTGAGATAATCCTAAGAATGTTTTTCACCAAAATTACATGTTATGATAAAATTTGGAGGTGCGCCTCAATTGGATTGTTTAAGGTTGCAACCTTATAGAAACCACACCCATATATATTAAGCTGCAGTTAATGGTAGGACATGCTAGGACATGCGTTAAGATAGAGACACCATATTGCTAGATATAAGTTAGGGCAGATTCCTTGAAAGAAAAGGAGTTTAGGGGAATCGAGGAGTTTAGGGGAAAAGAGGAACTGTGTATGATAAATGGAGCTTTTAATAGATAAACATAAAAAAACAACTTTCTTTATCTATTTAAAACATGAGAGATCTTAGGAAATACAAATAAATTTATATTGAACTTGTTGATTAAAGATAGAGTTTATATTGGTGCGACCTACCAATGAAATATAGAATAATAACTACTAAGACAATAGCAGATATACAAAATCACTTATTAAATTTATGTAATGAAACAAATGTAAATATACATGCATAAATGGTATCACACACATGCGCATGCATGCACATAGGGGTGTGCGCGCACACACACACAAACAAACAAATATGCACACAATAAAATAAAATAAAATAAATATGCATTTATACATATAATATTATAATTGACATATGTATACAATATAAAGATTGAATTGTCATAATTTTAATCGTTCTTCCCTGGAAAAGAGTCAAGTAATATTTGATGCCTAAAAAGACCACTTACATATCAAATATAGATGTAACTAATATGAGTACCTATATTACAGCCACCTATTAATTGACATTTTATTATATATAAAAATATTTCTATTATATATTAGTAACCGCATGATTAATAATATGAACATAACTATTATTCAATTATAATAAAATATGTAATGCTTAAGAACTATATATAATATATATAGGAATTGGCTCAACGTTCGGTGGTTAGGGTGGCAGGTTGCGACAACTTGACGTCTTGAGTTCCATTCCTACTATGGACGGGGCACCGTTGCGACAACTTGACATCTTGAGTTTCATTCCTACCACGAATAGGGCAACCTTTACCCGTTGAACAACCCAATATTTTTACATACATATATACATACATACATACATACATACATGCATATATATATGTATATATGAAAAATGATCCTGTGAGCCAATGGGCTCAAAAGAAAAAATGAGCCCAACGGCCCAAATTGAATCCGGACCGATCTGGCGATCACGGATGTCCGGTAGTGTTTCAATTTTAATTTTTTTCTACAAATCCAAATCACTTGAAATTTTAGGTGTGTGTCCTTCTCATCAAGCCGCACCTAATAAAAATATAAAAAAAATAATCCTCAAAAAAAAAATATTGATCAAAATACCCCTGAAACTTTACGGGGGTATTTTGGTTAATTATTTTCATGTAAAATATTTTTTTGATATTTTTTGAAGATTCACCTATTTTTTATGAACACATGCCTAAAATTTCAAGTGATTTGGATTTCTAAAAAAAATTAAAATTTAAAATTCAAACACTATCTGGCATCCTTGATCATCAAATCGGCCTAGATTGTTGTGCTCATTTTTACCTGTGAGCCCATTGGCTCACAGGATCATTTTCCTATATATATATGGGAAATGACCTTGAGAGACCCTTCCACACCCATGTGTGTAGGACCCCAAAGGATCACCACTAAATTTGGCACAGATATCTAGAAAAGTCAAGTCCCACACCCATGTGATAACTTTTCTAGAGATCTGTGCCAAATTTAATGGTGAACCTTTGAGGTCCTACACACATGGGTGTGGGAAAGTCTCATAGGATCATTACTCTATATATATATATATATATATATATAACTAATTATAATTATTACATACTATATTATCATCATTAGTAATATATTGTAATAGTTCGAATAAAGTTCGCTATTGAGAATCCTAATAATGATATTAGATGGACTTACCATTTTTCAATTAAAAAACACATGCTTTATTTTAGCTTCACTTTCATTACTTTAATGAGAGGAAATTTTCTTTCAAGGATTTATTAGAGACCTTAAGAATTCCAAAATCATCATGCTCTAACTATATTTTGATTTTTATTTGCCAGGAAAAAATATCAATTAAGGGGTGGTCAAAACCCCTAACAAAATCAATTGAGGGATCAAAACATTTGAATTAACACTCACTCAAGTACCTCCTTACAAAATATTTTCAAAAAATCCAAATTGCCCTTATTCAAGGGGGGAACTTGAACAAGCAGCAACATTTCAGTAATTTGAACCATCTAAGAGGCGGTCTAACCCTATAGGTTTAGGGTCCTATGATGGTCTCAAAGCTATTTTCATCCCTAATTTTAAAATTTAAAGCTCCAAAAATAGTATAGATCATGCAGATCTATAAACCCTTGAAAGTCTTGAAAATTGACGGTTCAAATAATACATTGTGAGCTGCACTATTGTCATGACTTAAAATCTTTTCTTCTTTTTTTTTCAGATCCACACATCTCGAGGTTAAAATGATCAATTAGAGGTTTTCTAGGGCCGGAGCAACTTTTTTCGGTGGCTTTTTGAGGTCCACCTCATTTTCATAGTATAAGGTTGACACCTTATATAAACATTGTCTAAATTGAGAAGTAAACCCTCCAATGTTAATTGGGGTCATTCAGCCCATTGATGATTTTTTTGGGGTCTGACCAATTAAAGGATATTTTACTTTTTTATTTCATAATTTAATATGAATATGGTTTTCATTCAATGCTTGATGCACCAGAATAATGTGCATTTGACTGGTCCAAGCACAACTGCACATTGGCAAACAGCCTGAAGAGAAAAAAGAAAAATTTGTTTGGGATAATGCAGCCTTAATATACAATTGCTTGTGCTATACAAGATTTTAAGCACAAATCAAATAGAAAAGGAAAAACATACAAGAAAGGGATGGATATTCCTAAAGAGACTTATTTTACTTTAGTACAATGTTTTTTGTATTACATGCCAGACTCCCTATTCCTATCAATACTGATTGACGAGGGACTGGTATTATACTATTACCATAGTTCCCATGGAGTGAAATATTGCTAGCATTCCTTTTCAGCCAGCCTGTTAACATTAGGTAGTGAATTGTCCATAGATGAAGAAGCAAAGTCCTTACAAGGAAATATCATTTCCATTCTACGTATCCATTAATTTATTTCTACTGACAGCATAGCGTGTGAGTATTGAGACCCAAAAACCACAAGAGAAAGGATTACCAGTGAACCATGCGTGTTTAGATTGTGCCAGACTAAACTTAAGTTACAAGATTTCATGCAGGCACAAAAAGATCTCCATAATAAAAAACGATCTTAATTTGGTATGAATTTCTCCTTAAAAGCCAGAGGGTTTTCTCTGACAGTGGAGAACAATTCAATAATTTTTTCAGAGAAAAAATATAATAATTTTTTAAGGAGAAGAGAATAATACAATACTTTCATGTTATTGTTTTTTCTGAAGTAATCATTGAGCATATCATTTAAGGTAAATTAGAACGTTTACATCATAAAACATAGTATAAACAAGAAAAAAAGAGAACACTTGTAGAAAACATATTACAATGGAGAACTTCACAAATTTCAGCTCTGCTTAACAACTCCTTTTGCCCCAAAATTAAGAGTTTTATGTGGCCCCCTTAAGGAATTGTGAACTTGCGTAACTAGAATCTCACAAATCTCAACATGTGAACATCCAAGGGTCAGCACTCAGTACGGTGTGTCATGACCATTTAATCACATGCAACCCGTGAACTTGAACAAATAGAGCACGAGATAAGCGCTGAGAAACTTCTCTTGTCCCATGATCAAATCTCTTACCTCTGTGCCAATAGAATCATATACACCAAAGTGTCTAACGAAAGTTTTATGTAAAATCCCCCTTCCCTGAAGAGGTCTCCCGTACTAAACACCAACATTGCCAAATGAAAAACCATCAAAGTCCAGCTTTAAAAACCCCTTCTGCAGTGTACACTCATGTCCTAGGTTTTACAATCAAGGGCTCACAATGCATGACTATCCTCCAACCCTCTTGAATTCCTATTGCCTCAATACCCATGAACAAGCTATTGACAAAGGCTGAAAGGCCATCAAATGAAGGAATCTCTCATCCTCTCGCAAATCTTCATGCTGCAGCTGGTCGCTCTCCACCTTGCTAAATATCACATAGGTTCTCTCCCACCAATTCCTCATTAGTATTGCAAGTGGGGCAAAAATTACCAAATATTGCAAGTGGTGCTCAATTACCCTATCCATGCTTCTAGGAGGAATGCATGATTAGCCCTTGGCATCACCCAGACTACCCCAAAGAGTGGAATGAAGAGATCTAAGCTGATCTCAAGAGATTAAAATCAAATAAAGGATGCTAAATAGTCTCCTCTTCGACCATAGATAATACGAATATTTGGATGCCGGAAATCCAGGCAACGAAGAGGATCCTAGTCAAAAACTACATCAAAGGCCAAAACCCTAGGTGGAGATGGGATATTCAACACCAGTAGCTTAGGAAGAGGAAAGGAACAAACATATACTGAACGATAGCCCAACCAAATCCTCCTATCCAGTCCAATTCCAGGAATGAAACAACCAATTCTAAACCATACCAACAGTCCTTAAAAGGAATAGTAGATACCAAAGAAGGCGGGAATTTTCCCCCGAGATCATTTGAAAAGTACAAACGAAAATAGAAAAGGACCATGCTTTCTACAGTTGGTTCAAGGAAAATTTCTTGCGAAACTTGCAATGTATTCGGCACTCAAACCAACAAATTCCATATGAGAATTTCAATAGAAGTGTTCAGCTCCAAGACGTAAAAACTATCAAATATTCAACAAATCAAAATAGAAAGAGCTCGATGCAGGGATTAATTACAAAAGCCCATTGAAATCTCTTGGATCCCACAATAACCCAATTCATGGCCCAGACCCAATTGGACAAAATTAGGGGGGAGAGAGGCGGTGGGAGAGACAGATAGAGAGAAAGAGTCAGAATTCAAAAAGTCATATCAATTAGATATGGAAATCACAAAGACAAATAAATAACTCAAATGATAACAGCAACAACAAGAACAACAACAATATATATACCGATAACAAAAACCTGACAATGATAAAAAGGAAGAGAATGGTAGTGATAAACTCTAGGAATGGATCCACTACCACTATAAACATTTCGAATGCAAACATTCAATTAGAAGAGCCCAAAATCCTATTACCTATGAAAAAGTAAAGATGAAAACTTAAGGAAAGCTCACCAATCAAAAAAAAGAAAATAAAAAGAAAAACATAAGAATAAGACTGAAAGGAAAAAATAGGCTAAAACTTAAAAATGGTCAAATCACACAAGACAAGAGTAAAAAAAATCGAAAAACAATGCAATCGGATAGAACAATAAACAGGATAGATAGAGAAAGATTGGTGTAATTCACATAAAAATGGAGAATAAGATGCATCAAATGAAAGGCCGGCTTAAACAATTCCTTGTAGATATTGAGATTGAAGAGATTAAGAAACAGAGAATATTAAAGTTCCGTGAATTATGAGATTAAAGACGCTGCAAGAAGAAAATCAATGAAGACCAGAGAGAGATCAAAAGGCTTGGCCAAGATCAAAGAAAAACATCAATGAGGTAAAATCACATTGAAAAGCAAGAAAAATCAACACACCTAAAGGTCAATAAAAAAAATAAGAAAAAGGGGAATCAAGAGAGAGAGAAAGGAGATAAAATCAATAAGAGGAAATAAAACATGGATTTAATGGCCATAGGAAAAAGAGAATAGAAGATACTAGAGAGAGATACAGTAAAGAGAGAAACTAGAGAGAGAAAGAGAGGAACATTTACCTGGGAGGACGTATGATGAAATTGACGAGCTGCTCCATTTGTTTGCCTCTCTCTGCAGCTCTCTCTCTCTCTCTCTCTCTCTGCACTCTCTCTCTCTCTCTCTCTCTCTCTAACCCGTTCCTTCACAAAAAATAAAATCAACCCGCTGCAATTCAGGTGCCCGAGATCAGACAAACCTATGACGAAATTACCCCCATTGTTTTACAGAATGATAATCTTAACCTTCCTTTAATACTTTCAATACTTGAAGAAGACGTAATTGATGCCCAAACCTTTACAATTAATGACCATGACACCACGAATCATCAAAAGTTGATAATCTGCCCTTGTTATGCCTTTATTGTCGTGTATACACATGGGGAAAATTTTATTATGATTACCATATTAAAATTTAGTGATAATCTCGACATCCATCCAGATGTATAGACATAGGAAAAAAAAGAGATTTCAAGTTTTAAAATTAATATATTTAGCAACACAATATTTAAACGGTTCATTTTCAATATTTCATAAACTTATTGATATATTGATTTTAACTACTTTTTTAATTTAAAGTAGATGAGATGAGATAGATTATTGCACAAACCTAAAAATTTTCGACACTAAAAGTGAACCACATGACCAAGTTGGGATGTGCACTTTACTTTGATTGTTTAAGGTTGCAACATTATGCAAACCACACCCCCATGCATTATTGATAGAAGTCGTCATGATTATCATCATCATCATCTGAACCTTACTTATCTATTTGGGATCCAGAATTGGGCTTGAGTGATGTTTAGCAACCTTATATCTCGTTCGATTCTCACAATAGAACGACCTAAAAAAAAAAAAACTATTTAGGGTCCATTAATTCATGACAGGGATGTGGCAAATATTTTTCTACTGGTTGTTAACCTAACACAACCCTCTTCTTTTCTCATCAAGGATTAGACTAGCAATGACATGGTTATACATTATTTATATGTGTTATTTTATAAAAGGTGTGGTTTGTATAGAGCCTAACCTCTAAACAATCAAATTAGAACATACATTTAAAAAGTGTCGAAAAAAGTGGTTTTAATATTGAAAATCATTGTGATAGACTTAGATTATATATTTATCTTTATTTATAAAGTTTAAAGCTTCAAAAATAGTGTAGATTGATAAATCTATAAAAACGTGTAAATCTTGAAAATTGATGGTCCAGAAATGCTTTACGAAATACACTATTTTCAAAATTTGAAATCCATTTTTTTCTCATATCCATGCATCTTGATGTCATGATGATCCAAAGTGAGATTTGAAGATTTTTTTTGCCTTTTTTTTTAATGTTGAGATAGATTTGCAGAGTTTCTGAGTGCAATACTGGTTCTCCAACGAGATATCGTTCTCGACCTCATACGGCCGCCGCCTCACAATATACTCCATCTTTCGTTACTCAAAACCATAAAATTTCTGTTAATTTTTTGCTCACGCTCTATTTTTGTAGCGCTTTCCAGACAATGAAGTCAACGCTAAAAGATCAGGGCTTAAAAATAGTGATAAAGGGTAGGGAGAGGTTGATTTTCCAAAACATTTGCATAAATGGCTGTGAAGCTTCTCAGCTTGTTGTTTTCTGTAATAATAGAAGGCGATTTTCGATCTGAATGGTTGATTTAGATGAGTATCGGTACGGACCGAATCAATTTCAATATGGTATGGGTCAAGCCTTATTTCTCTCATAGATTTTTTTTCCTTTTTTTTTTTTTAAGATTATCTAATGCTTTTTTTAGATCCCCTTTAATCCCAACCAGTAAATCTTGATTTTAAATTTTATTTTATTTTATTTATTTAAAATTTTTCTTGAATCAATAATTCAAACCGATTTAGGCCCAATCCAAATTACCGATCCAATGACCTAACACGGATTTGTAGGTGAACAATCTGCCCTTTTAAACATGAACATAACATTCATAGTTTTATTTTACCTTTTCATAATGCATATAAGAAATGAAACTATTTAATATGGGGTGAGGTCTTTATATGGTGTCAACCTTATACTATTGAAGTAAGGTGCACCTCTAAACTATGTCGAAAATGCAGCTTCTGTGCCACAAAGCCTTGTGATGCTATCAAAATCCATTGTCGCCCCCAATTATGAAATTTAAAGTTTTATAAAAGGTGATAATCAAGCATATCTATAAACACTTGAAATTCTTGAAAATTGATTGCCTAGATAAAATGTTAGAAGATGAACTATTTTTGGGCCTTGAAATCCCTATATTTTTTTCATGTCTATGAATCTTGAGGTCAAGATGACTAGTGAGTTTTTTAGATGCACCTTACTCATATTGTATAAAATTTTTCCTTTAATATTTTACCTTTTGTTTATTTAATTTCAAAAGGCCCATTAAAATACATATGACCTGGTTGAAATAGGGAAAGACTAAAGTATTAAATAGTTGATAAATTGGGTAAATTTTAATAAATTTCCCCCATGTCCTTACAGTATTTTGTCTCAAATGAAAGGTTTTTATGCTTCTCCTACAACATAGAAGTTCTATCCTCTCCATACCATCTAGCCGTCCAATTTTGATCAAGAGAGCCACCCACTGTTTAATCTTAGATCCGACGTCTTAAAGTATTTTATTTTTAGTTTTTTTATACAAATTATATGAATATGAAAATTGGTACGTGCCATCTTCTCATTGGGACGCACCTATAAAAAATATTAAAAATAATTTTTCGATAAAATATAAAGACTAAAATACCCTTTGAAACTTTTAAGGGTATTTTCGTCATTTTATTTTATTAAAAAAAATTATATCTTTTTCGCTAGTGCAAGTTTAATATATGAATGGACGTTCAAAATTTGGTGTCAAAATAATTTATAAAAAAAATTAAAAATAAAGTAGTATACAGACATGACTTTGTGATTGGGACAATCTTAACCCTCTATTCAGAATGGACAGTTAGATAAGGGGGAGGATAGAACTTCTATGTTCTAGATAAAAAGCATAGAAAGCTTGCCTTTGTCTCAATGTTGTATTGAACGGTGGTCCTACATGGAATATACAACATAATTTGGCCATATTTTCCTTTAAAAAATAAATCATATTTTTGTCATTTCTGATAAGGTTAGGGTTTCTATTTTGTCCAAGATGACTTTATTGTGCTATGTTGAAAACCTGGAAACCTCATTTTCAGCTTTGGACAGTGATGGAAACGACAAGTGTAGCCCTCATTGGCCGAGGAGGCCGCCTCACCTTTTTCCTATCATGTGCTAGAGAGACCATTTTTTGAGGGGTGGGGTTTTTGTATAAACCTTATACTATTGAAGTTAAGCTACATCTCAAAACTACTCTAAAAATGTAATTTTTATGTAAAAAATCTTTTGTTGCTCAAATTTAAAGTTTTAAAAATTGTGATTATCAAACAGATCTATAAATACTTAAACATCTCTAAAAAGAACGGTCCAAATAATACATCCGAAAATAAACTATTTTTAGAACTAAAAATCTTATTTTCTCATGTCTATGAATATTCAGGTTGAAATGATCGATCGAGAGGTTTCCAATATACGAACAACATTTCCTAGTAGTTTTTTAGGTGCACCTACTAGTACAGCTGACACCTTATATAATTTTCTATTTCCTTTTTTTTGTGAGGAATGGAGAGGTTGCGTGTAAGTGTTAAACTTTGGTGAAAGGGGGCCATCAATTCACAAGTGGCAATGGTTGACGTCCGGACGAATCTGACCATATAGGTCCAAGAATTGAATCTAGTGGATCAGGTCCAGATCCAAACATCACACCCAAATCTTATTGGAGTCCAGGTCCATGTAGATCCAACTTTATGATTATAGAAATAGGGGCAATGGTTGTATTATAGTGTAATGCAACCAGATTTTTAAAAAATTATATTTGTGATATTTGTATGATTCAAAATTTTACACACACACTCTTCATCTCAATAATAAATCCCCCCACCCCCCCAAAAAAAATCGATTTGAATCATAAATATGGTCAAAATGAGTATCTTCCAACGACGAATCTAAACCATTCATTCAATGAATTTCAATATTTTAGCCTTTACGAACTCAAAATTAATTTTTTATTTTTAAACATTATTCACCTAATGATAATAAAGGCATCTAAAAAAATTGAAAAAAAAAAATCCTTCTAAGACATAGATATAAGCATCTTATTAAAATGGACGACATATGTTAATGGGGCTAAAAAAAAACTTTTAATTGTTTTTTCAAATTTTATTTTTTTGTGATTGTTCATTAGAATGAAAAGAGTGTATATGTTAAATTTTAGATGAAACAAATGGCCCTAAGATGGTTTTTGAAGATCGTTGCATTATGTTACTATACAACCGTTGTATGAAATCATTACCCTATAAATAGTATTTAATATATTTAATTAATATTTTTACTATAATATTTAAATAATACATGTATATATTTAACATAAATTTTAAATTTTTTCTTTTTTAGTCAGGTCCAATCGAGTCTAGGTCCAGGTCCAGCTGGATCCGACCTGTTGCCACCCCTAGCCATTAATCAGGTCTAAGGACTCATGGATGACCCGGCTTGAATAAGAGGTTTAACTTTTAGACCTAACTGGTTTGGGTCCAAAAATGTAAATTAGATGTTGGGTATGGGTTTGGGTTTGGGTCTTGGGTAAGGTTTAAATCCGGACCACCCTGTAGATAACCTCAAGATGTCTTCATCCCTGTACCTCCATAAAGGTACGCGACTGCACCCCCATCTGCCATGGGGTGCTTCCCTCACTCTCAACAATGAGTGGCATTAGGCAAATCCAAGCAAAGCTTGAACTTCTCCGTAGTGACCGGCTTTGTAACTATACTTGCAGGGTTGTCATTTGTATGAATTTTCTTCAAGTGAATGATTCTTTCTGACATAAGCGCCCTGATCTTGTGATATTTCACATCAATGTATTTTGTCCTTGTATGAAACACTTGATTCTTTGCAAGATTTATGCCACTCTGACTATCACAATGCAACACATTACCTTCTTTCTCCACCCTCAACTCACAAGCCAAACCAGTCGACCAAATCGCTTCTTTTGCAGCCTCAACTGCTGCCATGTACTCTGCCTCTGTCGTAGACAAGGCAATTGTGTGTTGAAGCATTGCCTTCTATGCAATAGGTCCACCTGCTAGTGTGAAGACATGTCCTGTAGTAGACTCCTGTTTGTCTAAATCACCAGCATAGTCGGAATCGACATATCCCACAAGATCTGTAGAGCTTCTCTTCTTGCTGAACATAATTCCAAGAACTGACGTCCCGCTCAGATATCTGAAAATCCACTTGATAGCATTCTAGTGCTCCTTGCCAGGATTACTCATGTATCGACTAATAACAGTTATAGCATGAGATAAATTCGGTCTGCTGCAAACCATAGCATACATGAGGCTTCCGACTGCGCTAGCATAGGGCACCAGAGACATCTGCTCTATCTCATCATCCGTAGTGGGATACGGCTGTTCAGATAACTTGAAATGACTCACCAATAGAATGTTAATTGACTTGGCCTTTTCCATGTTGAAACGTTCCAACACATTTTCAACATACATTTTCTGAGTTACCGAGAGTTTACCTGCACTTCTATCTCTATGGATCTCTATATCAAGGATCCTATTAGCAGCCCCTAGATGCTTCATATTAAACTCATAACTTAACATAGACTTGAGAGAGGTTATGTGATAAGCATTTTCGGCAACTATGAACATGTCATCAACATAAAGCATCAGAAGAATAAGAGAATTATCATCAAGGACTTTAAAATAAACGCAACAATCATGCTCACTTTTTGAATAGCCAATCCGCACCATGAAATAGTTGAATCGCTTGTACCATTGCCTAGGAGATTGCTTAAGACCATAAAGCGATCTCTTGAGCAAGCAAACTTAATCTTCCTTTCCATGCACCTTGAAGCTTCAAGTTGCTCCATAAAGATTTGTTCATCCAAATCACCATGAAGAAATGTTGCCTTCATGTCAAGTTGTTCTAGCTCCAAATTAAACATGGCTACTAAAGCAAGTAATAGTCTTATTGAAGTCTTCTTGACAACCGGAGAGAATATTTCATTGTAGTCCACTCCCTTCTTCTGAGCGTAACCCTTTGCTACAAGCCTAGCCTTGAATCTCTCACATTCTTTTTCTGATGTCGTCTCTTTCTTTCGAAAGATCCACTTGCACCCAATCACTTTCCTTTCCTTGGGCCTCTTGATAAGCTCCCAAGTCTTGTTCTTTTTGGGAGACTCCATCTCCTCCATCATGACTGTCATCCATTTATCACTCTCTGCATCACTTAGAACATCTTCAAAAGAGTCGATTTCTCCATTACCAATAGTTAGAGCAAAGGCTACCATGTCTTCAAAGTCGTATCTCACAAGAGCTTTGTGAATACCCTTGTTTCTACTTTTTGCCAAACTGTAGGGTTCACCATGTGATTGTTGTTGTTCTGGTATGCTGCTAAATGTCCTCTTCTGGTGTTTCAGAGTATTCTAGCTCCACCTGGACTGTCGATCTTTCTCCATCACTTTCATCTACTTGCACTTTGTCATCTCGCATGTTGATTGATTTCATCATGTGAGATTCATCAAATACAACATCACTGCTAAGCACAACCTTATGTGAAGTAGGATATCAAAGCTTGAATCCCTTCACTCCATTCTCAAAACCGAGAAAGAAGTATTGCTTAGACTTAGAGTCTAATTTTGAACGTTGTCCACTTTGCATATAGACATAAGCTGGACATCCAAAGATCCTCAACATAGAGTAATCTACAGACTTTCCTGTCCACATCTCTTCTGAAATTTTGCAATCAATCGCTGTAGATGGTGACTAGGTCATGTTAACTGGTTCTGTCCAAAATCTTTTCTTCAAATCTGCATTCAATCTCGTACTGTGAGCCCTTAACAGAAGAATCATGTTCATCCTCTCAGCCACACCATTTTGCTGAGGAGTTTCTGGTGTGGTAAAGTGACGTACAATCTCATCTTCTTTACACAATTCTTGAAATTCTTTAGACTTGTACTCCCCTCCATTATCTGATCTCAAGCATTTAAGTTTTTTTCTTATATTCCTTTTTACTTCTGCTTTTCATTGTTTAAACTTCGTGAATGCTTCACTTTTGTGTTTCATGATGTAGACTTAGACCTTTCTTGAGTAATCACCAATGAAGGTAATGAAGTATTTTGCCCCACCCTTGGATTTGATTGGTAAAGGCCTCCATACATCAATGTGTACATAGTCTAGTATATCCTTGCTCGTATAAACTGTAGTTCTGAATCTAATCTTGCACTCTTTACCGAAAACAAAGTACTTACAGAAATCTAGTTTACAGGCTCTGACACCCTTCAACAATTTCCTTTTGTGAAGTTTCATCATACATCATTCACTCATATGCCCTAAACGCATATACCACAATTTTGTGTCATCTGTGCTTGACTCTACATCTGTGGTTACATTAGCTCCACCTGTAACTGTATTCCCTATCAACTTATATAGGTTCTCAGCTAGCTGACCCTTAATGACAACCATAGATCCCTTATTAACCTTGAGGACTGTACCTATTGCTGTATACTTGCAATCATTCGAGTCAAGGGCCCCCAAAGATATTAAGTTTTTCTTTAATTGTGAGACATGCCTCACATCTGATAAGATTCGTACTATCCCATCAAACATCTTGATTTTGATAGTTCTTATTCCAATGGTTTTGCATACCGCATCATTTCCCATTAGAACAGACCACCACTATATGATTTGTAGGTTTTGAACCAATTTTTATTTGGACACATATGAAAAGAACAACCAGAACCGAAAATCCAAGAATCAGTAAATTGATTCTTACCTGAAGATATAGAAAGAATATCTCCATCATCTACGTCAGAGCTATCGGCCACGCTAGCTTCATAAGATGTTTTTCCTTTTTCTATCCTCTTTATATCCTCATTTCTTTTCGGGCAATCTCTCTTCATATGACATTCCTTTTTGCAGTAATAGCAAATAAACTTGCCCTCCCCTTCGATTTTGACCGACTTCTGCTTCCAAACCTCTTTTGATTTAATCTACCCTTTTCATGACTTTCTTTGTGTTTTCCAAAGAAGCTTTCTCCTTGAGATTTAATATTGTCAGTCTTCCTCCTTGTCTCATTTGACATAAGAGTAGCAGTGACTTCGTCAATCTCAAGAGTCTCCTTCTCGTACAGTAGAGTCGTAACTAAGTGATCGTCTGATCCTGAAAGTGAAGCCAACAAAAGTAGGGCCTTGTTTTCATCATTGATTTCGACCTCAAAGCTTACTAATTGGCTTATGATATGGTTGAACTCGCTAAGATGTTCAAGCAGATCTGTACCTTCTTCTGTCTGAAGAAAATACAACTGTTTTTTCAAGAATAACTTGTTCATCAGAGATTTCGTCATGTAGATACTCTCGAGTTTTGTCCAAACCTCCAGAGCAGTTTCGAAGTCCACCACATAACGCAAGACGTCATCTGATAGATTTAGACGAATCGCCTTTTCCTCCATCTCTTGCCACTCTTCATCGTATATCTTTGCTGGTTTCTTCGATTTTCTTAGTAAAGCCTTAGTCAGACCTTGTTGTATCAAAAGATCCCTCATCCTTCATCGCCAAGGAGTGAAGTTATTCCTTCCATTGAACCTCTTAATGTCATATTTGACGCTTGAGCCATTTCCTGTTATCATGGTAGCAAACCCAACAACGCAAAATAACCTTGTAGGCTTTGATACTACTTTGTAGAAATGAAAAACAATCCACGAAAACAAAAATGAAGAAACAAACACAAAAGAAAGAGACAACCAACCACAACGTAAATATATACGTAGTTCGGTAACGTGCCTACGTCCACGGGTGATGAGAGTTTTTTTACTAGCAATGGAGAATAAGATTACAACAGCTCTCTTCCACACGCCTCTTTGTTCTCTATGATTACAAAGCAATCTGCATTTTTTTCCTTAACCCTGAACCCTCATCGATACAATATATATGGAGTCATATACAAATTACCAAAATACCCATGTAGGGATATATATATCGAGTCTCAGATAGATGATATAAATTACTGAAATACCCTTGTACAGATATTCAAATTTTTCTCGAGGGCTGCCACCCCCAACCCCCATAGGAGCCGAGTCAACCGAGTCTACCTGCGTTGGACACTCCTCCGTGCTTCAAGTCCTTCAGGCCTTCAGCCCTCCAGGCTTTGACTCTACCTTGACAGATCTATTTTTTCATATTACAAGACATTAATCCTTAAGAAAATCACACTTGTTATTCTATATATAAAGATACAAGTTATATTATAAAATATATAATAATTTTTATTTATTTATTACATTTTGACTCAGATTCTCATCGATTGAGTGAGTATTGTTGGGTTTATGTGGCTTTTAAAGGCCTTATGAGTGTGTATTGAAATACTTTTACAGTGAAACATAAACTCAGTGAGAGTGTGGTCTCTCGATGACCATACTAAGCAAATGATGTTTGCTTATACCGGACTGTGCTTATCGATCTAAACCAGATGGTAGAAAAACCCAAGGTACCTGAGCATAAATAATTAACCGATGAGGGTTTTGGCCCTTGATGAGGCGAAGCTTATGCCTAGATGAGTGAGCCGATGGACTGTATGACACTTGTATGTGATGGTAGGCCTATTGAGACGAGGGCCAAAACCTCATCCATATTCCATCACACGACATGCATATTGATAGATCGTTCGGGAAAGCCATATATCCACCTTTGGGTGAAGCGTATGCATGTGCGAGAGATACCCCTATGCGCCATAGAGCAGTGGTCGCATCAGGTCGTGGTGACCTTTACTCGTCTTTAGGGGAGGACCTGTAATCCACAGACTGAGATTGCCACCCCTTGATTCATCGACCTGACTTTGGTGACCCTCTAATGAGCTCCTGCTTGGACTGTGGGTCATGAGAAACACTGGGTCGATTTGATGAAGCTAGTGTGGTCTGCAGTCTACAGTTGAAGGTGGAGTACCCCGTTATTACAGTTTGGATTCCTAAAACCATATGGATCATTTTCACATCATATTAATTTAATTGTGTTCATTTTATTATTGAAATAATTTTAGTTTTATTATTTGAATTTTTATGAATCTCTTAATATTTTATTTGTGAGTTTTGGACTTATAAAAATACTGTTACTGTTCTTACAAAGTTTTAAAAATTCAAATATATATTTTAAATTGTTTAATTTAATTTTAAAAATAATATTTTTTTTTTATAAAATTCCATGGGGGCCTATAGTGCACATGGGCCCACCATGTGGCATGTGGGTGGGGGCCCACATGTGCCACAAAAGGGTGGCACGCCCCACCCTCTTTGGATTCTCTTATTTACTTTTAAGGTAAGGTTAGTTTGATTTGTAGCATGTGGTCAAATCTTGGAAGGGATATATTGACCATGGCGTTATCTATTTTGTAGCAAGTTTGTTTTAAAGAGATATGGTCAATTTGAATTGATATGGATCTTATCTTATTTATATTTAGTAGTATTTATCTACTTGATATTATTTGACATATCCTTATGGAATATGTGACATGGATCGTGCAATTTTATATAATACATGATATTTATTTTATTTAAATATATTGATGGGAAAATGGTTTAAGAAAAACGAGATAATGGTCCAAACACCTTCCATAATGTTGATGGCTCATCTATAGAAATGGATGGCTCGGATCTCTCACCCCACAAGTCACCTTCATTAACGGTCTAAATTCAATATCATGAAAGAGACAAACTATGGGGAAACCCTAAGAAACCTTAAACCTAAATATTCACTATAAATAGAGTGCTCTCCCCAATCTCAATACAACCTCACTCTCTCTTATAACCTATCGCACACCTCTCTCTCTCCTAAAAGGGTACACCCCACTCTCTCTCCTCCATCTTTCTCTCTCTAATTTGCTCTCTTCAAATTTTAGATGGTACTCTCTCTCCTCTCTTGATCTAAGTTAATTTTGGGGGTTAAAGTTTTAGTAGAGTTAAGGGGTGATTATCTAGTTTGGTAGAAATCTGCTATCCAGGTTCGAGATTGAAGCTAGATCATAAATCCCGCGCCATTAGATGTGGTGACTCGGTGTGGGGTGTAAAAAGCTCGGTTGAGGTAATCTCCAGTATCTTTTCTTTTATTTGTTAAGTTTTTTTATTTTATATTCTCAAACACAATATTAGTTTGTATGAATGGTATCAAGTAGTTGAGATTCATTTTTTTTGAAATTTCTATTGTTTGTAATAAGACCATCAGTGAGTGATCTTATTGCCAAAATTATAAGGGGTGATTATTCTTTTTTTAAAAAAATTGTATTTCCTCTGCAAAAGATCACATAGGTCTTTCTTTCATTGGTAGCAGAGCTAGTTTTACTTGATTGTCATTAGGAATCTTTTCTTATTTTTCCTTGATAATAGAAATATATGGTTGCTCGTACTTTCATATTTGAGATGCTGAAATCCGAAAGGTTTGATGGGACCAACTTTGCTTCATGGAAAAGAAAAATCAAATTTGTGCTCTATGAAAAAAACTTGCATGAGGTACTCTTTGAGGACTGACCTCGTCGTCCAACTGACGACTCATCTCAAATAATCAAAGATGAGTACACCAATTGGAAGAGGAGGAGATGCAAGCACATTATTTTATGTGCCATGACTGACTCATATGCTTCTGAGTACGAGTCAATCTATACTGCAAGTGAGATTTTTGATAAACTTGAAAGAGAGTATGCTGAACGCTCTCTCATGAAGCAAATTATGACTATGAGAAGGTACAATGATTCAATAGTTGTCGGTTCAACAAATCTTGTAGAACTAACAAGGAATTTGCATGTGTGGTTTTCGAGTCCATGCTAGCTGACCCCAAGGGAGCGTCTTGGTGTCTTGACTCGGGGGCTACGACCTATGTCACAAACACCAAGGAAGGTTACCGTTCTTTCACTCCCATATAGCCAGGACAACAACATATTTATATGGGAGGAAATCAGAAGACTGATGTACTTGAAGTTGGAGATTTTGAGCTGAAACTGAAGAGTGGGAGCACATTGATCCTAAAGCAAGCACTTTATGCTTCTGATATGATGAAGTACTTGGTTTCCGTTCCTAAGATGTCTATGGTTGGATTCATAACCATTTTTATTGGGGAAAAAGTGGTGTCAGAAGGGGAAAGATGAGATCATGACTGGACGACTTGTAGACGAGCTATTTACTATTGAAGTAAAAGAGAATGTTGCTTATGTCTCGGCCCCTAATGAATTAAATGCTACCCTATGACATATCAGGTTAGGATACATTAATATTAAACGAATGGAAAGATTAAAAAGGGACGGGATTCTTCAAATTATAAAAGAGATTTATCGAAAGTGTGCGAGTCTTGTGTGCAAGGAAAACTAATAAGGAAAAATACCACCATAACAAAAAGAGCCACTAACGTATTGAAAGTCATTCATAGTGACATATATGGACCTATGAATGTGACCACCAAAAGTGGAAAAAGATATTTTATCTCTTTTATAGATGACCACTCGCGATATGGCCATGTATACCTTATTCTTGCAAAATCAGAAAGCCCTAGAAAAATTAAAAAAATATAAGACCCAGGTAGAGAGCTAAACCAACCTGAAAATTAAAGTCCTTAGAATCGATAAGGGGGGATAGTCATCTGACCTTTTCAAAGAATTGTGCATTGAAAATAGGATCATTCATCAGTACACCATGCATTATACTCCTGAACAAAATGGTGTAGCCGAGAGAAGGAATATGACTTTAGTAGAAATGGTATGGAGTATGATAGGGCATGCAAATCTCTCAATGGAGTTTTGGGGAGAAGTTGTATTAATGGTATGTTACATCCTGTACCGAACTCCCACAAAAGCTGTCTCACTTTCTCCTCACGAAATTTTCACAGGTCATACTCCCTTCCTTGAACACCTGAAAGTTTGGGGTTGCTCAGGCCATGTCCTTGTCCCACAACAAAATAAAACCAAATTGCAACCCAAAACTGTCAAATCCATTTTCATTAGTTACCTAGATCATGGTAAGGGGTATCGATTCTACAACCTTAAAACATGTACGGTTATTGAAAGTCGTGATGCTCGCTTATTCGAGGAAGAGTTCCTTGAAGCAAGGGTGAGTAGAAAACAAGCCGACTGTTATGAGGGGGCCCAAAACAAAGATGTAGTTTGAGACTTTGAACCTGAAACTTCCAAACCAACCCAACTTGATTCTGAACTCCCTATAGAAAGTGAATCTTTACCTGAACCAAGACGAAGTAACCGAGTCAATAGACCACCTATTTACCTAGAACATTTTGATAAGGTTGGGAAAGATCCAAATTCAGAACCTAGAACTCACCGAGAAGCCTTGACCTGTCTTGAAAGGGAATACTGCGTAGAAGCCATAAAAGATGAGTATGCTTCAATTAACAAAAACCATGTATGAGAATGAATACCCCTACCTGAAAAACGTAAGGCCATTGATTGTAAGTAGATTTTCAAGAAAAAGTTCAACTCTGAAGGAAAAATAGAAAAATATAAAGCTAGGTTGGTTGCAAAGGATTTCACCAATAATGAAGGGATAGATTATGAGGAAACTTTTTCCCTTGTTGCCAAATTTACAGTCTTTCTAAATGGGGATTTAGAAGAAAAAATTTACATGACCCAACCTGAAGGATTTGAGGAGAAAGGGAAAGGAAACCTAGTATACAAACTTAATAAATCCCTTTATGGCATGAAACAAGCATCGCGTCAGTGGTATATAAAATTCTAGGAGACCCTTGCTCTTGCAGGGTTCTCCACAAATAATGAGAATTATTGCATATATCAAAAAGTCAGTGGGAGCAATGTGGTATTTATATTGTTATATGTAGATGATATGCTAATTGTTAGTAGCTCAATTGCCCTAGTAGTAGAGACGAAAAATTCCTTGCACAATACTTCGATATGAAGGATCTTGGCGAAGCTTCATATGTGTTGGGCATCGAGATAATAAGAAACAGGAGAGAGAAGACTATTCAACTTTCCCAGGCAACATTCTGTAAGAATATTCTGGAAAAGTTTAATATGAGTAAGTGTAAGCCCATGTCCGGCCCAATTAACAAAAAGACGAAGCTTAGTAGTAAGATGTGTCTTACCAAAGACATAAATATAAGAGCCATGGAGAGAGTGTCATACAGGAGCGCAGTTGGATCCCTTATGTATGTCATGATGGGAACAAGGCTTGACTTGTCCTTTGTCATGAGTCTGGTAAGCCGTTTCTAAAGTAATCCAGGAGAGGAACATTAGAAAGTTGTAAAAAGAATTATCAAATATTTAAAGGGGAGCATGAACTATGTGCTCACATACAAGGGGGGAACTGAAATAACAATAGAGGGATATTCAGATGCAAACTATCTCACAGATCCAGATGATGTCTATATCTGGGTATGTGTTTATGCTTGAAGGGGGTACGGTTTCTTGGAAGTCAAAGAAATAAGATTTTGTGGCCTTGTCCACCATATGAATCCAAGTATGTGGCATGCTGTCTAATAGCCAAGGAGGCCGTGTGGATTAAGAAGTTTCTTAATCAACTTAATTTCTATTCTGTACGTTGTGAGGCAGTGCGAATTTTCTGTGACAACACTGCGGCTATTTGTGTCTCTAAGGAGCCTTAGTTTCACAAAAACTCCAAGCATATGAAGCCTTATTTTTATCACCTGAGAAATGAGGTGAGATTGAAAGAGATCGAGATTAGCTACATATCTATAGATTTGATGATTGCAGACCCTCTGACTAAGAAAGTTGTCTCTAATATTTTTATAAGACATGTGTGAGAGATGGGGATGAGAGAAAGTGAGGAAGAAAGAATGGAAGGCCTTCAAAGGCCAAGTGGGAGATGTGGTCCCTCGAGGACCATACTAAGCAAATGATGTTTGCTTATACCGGACTGTGCTTATCGATCCAGGCCAGATAGTTAGAAAACCCAAGGTACATAGGCATAAATAATTAACTGAGGAGGGTTTTGGGTTAGCCCTTGATGAGGTCGAAACTTATGCCTAAATGAGTGAGCCGAGGGACTGTGTGACACTTGTGTGTGATGGTAGACCTACTGAGATGGGGGCCAAAACCTCATCCATGTTCCATCACACGGCATGCATATTGATAGATCGTTCGGGAAAGCCAAATATCCACCTTTGGGTGAAGCGTATGCATGTGCGAGAGATACCCTATGCGCTATAGAGCTGTGGTCGCATCAGGTCGTGGTGACCTTTACTCGTCTCTAGGGGAGGACCTGTAATCCACAGACTAGGATTGCGACCTCTTGATTCATCGACCTGACTTTGGTGACTCTCTAATGAGCCCCTACTAGGACTGTGGGTCATGGGAAACACTGGGTCGGTTCGATGAAGCTAGTGTGGTCTGTAGTCTACAATTGAAGGTGGAGTACCACGTTATTACAGATTGGATTCCTAAAACCCTATGGATCCCTTTCCATTCATATTAATTTAATTGTGTTCATTTTATTATTGAAATAATTTTAGTTTTATTATTTGAATTTTTATGAATATCTTAATATTTTATTTGTGAGTTTTGGACTTATAAAAATACTGTTATTGTTCTTACAAAGTTTTAAAAATTCAAATATATATTTTAAATTATTTTATTTAATTTTAAAAATAATATTTTTTTATTATAAAATCCCATGGGGGCTCATAGTGCACATGGGCCCACCATATGGCATGTGGGTGGGTGCCCACATGTGCCACAAAAGGGCGGCATGCCCCACCCTCTTTGGATTCTCTTGTTTGCTTTTAAGATAAGGATAATTTGATTTGTGGCACGTGGTCAAATTTTGGAAGGGATATATTGACCATGACTTTATCTATTTTTTAGCAAGTTTGTTTTAAAGAGATATGATCAATTTGAATTGATATGAATCTTATCTTATTTATATTTGGTAGTATTTATCTACTTGATATCATTTGACATATCCTTATGGAATATGTGACATGGATTGTGCAATTTTATAGAATGCATGATATTTATTTTATTTAAATATATTGATGGGAAAATAGTTTAAGGAAATGGGGATAATGGTCCAAGCACCTTTCATAATGTTGATGGCCCATCTATGGAATTGATGGCTCAGATCTTTCACCCCACAAGTCACTTTCATCAACAAAGAGACAAATTATGGAAAAACCCTAAGAAACCCTAAACCTAAATATTCACTATAAATAGGGGTGCTCTCCCCCCAATCTCAACACAACATCTCTCTCACCCCTCTCTCTCTTAGGGCACGCCCCGCTCTCTCTCTCTAATTTGCTCTCTCTCTTCTCCATCTTTCTCTCTCTAATTTGCCCTCTCTCCTCCATCTTTCTCTCTCTAATTTGCATTTGCTCTCTCTCCTCCATCTTTCTCTTCAAATTTTAGATGGTACTCTCTCTCCTCTCTATTTCATCTTTCTCTCTCTAATTTATTCTCTTCTAAAATTTGCTCTCTTCAAATTTTAGATGGTACTCTCTCTCATCTCTATTCTATCTTTCTCTCTCCAATTTGGTCTATTTAATTTTAGATGGTACTCTCTCTCCTCTCTAGATCTAAGTTAATTTTGGGGGTTAAAATTTTAGTAGAGTTTTTAAGGGGTGATTATCTAGTTTGGTCGAAATCAGCTATCGCGGTTCGAGATTGAAGCTAGACCACAGATCCCGCGTCATTGGATGTGGTGACTTGGTGCCGATTGAGGTTATCTCCGGCATCTTTTCTTTCATTTGTTAAGTTATTTCATTTTATATTCTCAAGCATAGTATTAGGTTTTATGAATGACATCAAGTAGTTGAGATTTATTTTTTTTGGAATTTCTATTGTTTGTAATAAGACCATATGTGAGTGATCTTGTTGCCAAAATTATAAAGGGTGATTATTATTAAATAAATAAATAAATTGTATTTCTCCGACAAAAGATCATATAGGTCTTTCTTTCAAGTATGAATTGTGTTTAGTCCATTATGCAGCATTTTCTATATAGAAAGCTGCACAACTCCATGAAGATTTACTTATTCGAATTAAGTTGTTTTTAATGAATCGAACTCTAACAGCTTGGGTAGTGTCACAGAGTTCAATTTATTTATTTTTGACACAATTATTTAATTTTATTAAGCAATCGAGGAATACAACATGAGTTCAAAAATTTCCATCTTGAACCTTGAAAAAGATCGATGGTGTCTCTGACCACCCAATTTAACATCTAATGATCAAGAATAATTGTAACCTTCTCTTCAAAAGTAAATAGTTTTACTATATATATTTTTTGAACGTGCCTTACTGTATATTTTTTTTTGAATTTCAGTGTGATAGCAAGGAGATGTACTGGATGTGAGACTTGGTGGAGCAGGAGTTGGTAATATGAGGCAAATCAAGATGAGTGGGAGAGGATCAGTAGGGCCGCCAATAGATTGGGCTTGTGCCGGGTCAAAATGGGCTCAAAACCGGTATGAGAATTTATAGTTTGGACCTAGGATTGGGCCAAGCTCGACCTGTTGCCCTAATTGGGCTGCCATGGCCAAGCTCAAAACAACCAGATAGGTTGCCCTAAAGAGCGATGGCAAATTATTTGTACCAAGATTTGAGTACTTGTAAGCAGCGAGAAGGCAGATGAATTGACTAAATAAGGTGCATACTGATAGCCATTGGTTGTAAATTGATTTTAATTTTTTTTTATTAAGATTGGCTTTGGGGTGTGAATTAGGTCCGCACAACCCATTATTGAGGTCGGCTCGATACGGGTCCATCACGTACCTTTGAAGGTCTGGATCAAGTAAGTTCAGTTCAAATCACATAAAGATAAGGCTCATACGATGATGTAATGAAATATGATTATCATTGTTTTTTCTTTTATCTTGACCGGGACATGACCTAACCTGGCCGATTGGGTCCAAGTCCAATGACCCTGACCCAACATGAGTCCAATGGGGTGTAGGTCTGGTCGGTTTGGGTCCAGATCGGACTAACCTGACACATAAACACCTATAGGTTGACTACAATTTTTTAAAAAGAGCCAAAATACATTTTGCAATTTTTTAAGGACTAATGACTTAGTACTGCGTTAATATTCAGAATCAAATTACCCATAAGAGATAAAATATTTAACATTTTGTCCAATTCCAACCATTCAAACTCATGACCTTGGTTTTTTTTATTGGTATTTGAGAATAAGTCAAAACATATAGGTAACGTGTTAAATAGTTCATCTCTTAAGGTAGTTCGATAAAATTTCCGGAAAAAACTTGTGAATAAACTGTCTAAAATAACATAGAGAATGTAAATAGAATAGTAAAAAGAATGGGTACCCTTCATTTTTATTTTTTTGGATGATTTATGATAAAAAAAATAAGCAAATGCTTTCTTGATAAAAAATAGCAAATGCTTCCATGTTGTTTTTCCCTTTTTGCTTTCTTTTTTCCTAAAAAAAGTTTGTGTGAGTTTTATTTGAATGTGTACTTCACAAATCCATGTTAGAGATATGTTTTGGAACTACAAGTTTACATATCGATAATCCAAACCACCATGACTAAAACTTATATATATATATATATGTATTGTGTTAGCAATTATGGGTGTCTCTTCTTGTAAGGTTAATGTAGATGATTCAGGGATTTCTGTAGAAATTTTCTCTTTTTCTTTGTCCTGAATTTTTAAAGTTTTCTCTTTAATTTCTAATTTAGATAATTTTGATATTAATTGATCCATTAGGGTTTTATTATCTTCTCCAAAATTAAATTTTTCTTTATCAAGTGATGGAGGTGGTTTAAATAAAATATTTGTGGTTTCTTTTATAGGTACAGGTCTTAACATATTTTCAATTCTGGATGCTTGCCTTCCTAAAGATTGCATATATAAATTTGTATAGTTATTTTGTTCTATTACATGTGGAATTAATTCAGCTTTATGTATTATTTCTCCTGTGGTCATTTTATATGGTGTAGCCTTTGTTTCTAATTTTAATTCTGGTTTTGATCCTTTTATAATAATACTTTTTTCGGGAGGGTGAATATTTGTCATTGTATTTCCTTCAGTTGTTTCATATGAAGCATATTGACTTTGTATTGTATTTATTTCAAAATTAGGAATATGTATTTTTCTTTCCCTACATATTTCTTTTAACCAGACAAAAAATCCTTTGTTATATCATTCTCTTTTTCGTGCCTTATTGTACTTTATATGAAATAATTCTACTAATCTAGGATGAAAATGTTTTTTATACCAAGTTCTTATCTCCTTATTTTCTTCGGATAAGTAATCCTGTTCTATAAATTGTTTGCTAAGTCTTTTTTCTTCTGTAAGAGTTAAGACTTAAAAATCCATTTCCGAGTTAGTTATTTTTGGTTCAGATTTTTGTATGGACCTATATTGTGGGATGATAATATTTTCTCTTATTCTATATAGACTTTCTAAGTTTGGATTTATAGAAGAAGTAGAACTTCTTGGTAATTCTATTATAGGTTTTGTAGATGATTTTATTTCAGAATCATCTTTACTGTTATTTCTTCTATTGTTGGTAAATTGGATTTCTATTTTACCATTAGGATTTTCTAATATTCTTTCTGGAATATTATTTATTCTTGGGGCTTGGTACTGATGATTTTCATTGTAGATTGACCATGATTCCGGTAGAGTAATTTCTGACCATTCTATGGTTTTTGATATAATAGTATTAGATTTTTCAATATTGGTTTGGAAAAATATTGTTTTTCCTCTTGTATCATGTTGTAAAACATTAGGGCATAATGTGGTCATAATTTTGTAATATATTCTATATACTATGGCTAGATTCTGAGATCCTGGGATCATATCGAACCCTTGGGTTTTCAGGTTTAGGGTTAATACCTTAAGGACATTTGGATCTTTTAATGATATAGAATAATTTGGGAAGCAATTAAAGTATACTAGACCATTACATAAACTAGATTCTACATATGCAATCTTTAGGAAGGCAAGCATCCAGAATTGAAAATATGTTAAGACCTGTACCTATAAACGAAACCACAAATGTTTTATTTAAACCACCTCCATCACTTGATAAAGAAAAATTTAATTTTGGAGAAGATAATAAAACCCTAATGGATCAATTAATATCAAAATTATCTAAAATAGAAATTAAAGAGAAAACTTTAAAAATTCAGGACAAAGAAAAAGAGAAAATTTCTACAGAAATCCCTGAATCATCTATATTAACCTTACAAGAAGAGACACCCATAATTGCTAACACAATAGAAAATATGAAAGAAGCCTTTACGAAAAATAGTCATGAACAAGATAATAATAATATTCAAATAATAGTATATGAAAAATCATGGAAACCTTTAACAGCTAGGCCCTATCATCATAGACCTACCCCTGTTGATATACAATTCGAAGAAGATTTGGTAGCCCAGAATATTTCCAATTCAGGAAGATCAATAGTAAATTGGAATATAGATGGATTATCTGAACAACAAATATTAGACACTATGAAACATATGACCATGTATGCCTCTGCGTGCAAAATGGTAGGCAACCATGATCAAGAGGTCGCCAAAGCCATTGTTTGTGGTTTCACAGGATGGCTTCGAGGTTGTTGGGATTTCCACTTACCTGAAAATACAAAACAACAAATTTTGAATAATACTCTACAATGGACTGTTAAAAATGAAAATAATCAAGACGTCCTATATTCCGAAAGTGATGCTGTTAATACTCTCATTTACACCATCACACTTCATTTTGTGGGGAGTACAGCCTTACTTGAAGCCCGATCTGAAGATTTGTTATCTAATTTAAGATGTCCAACCCTATCCCATTATAAATGGTACAAAGATTTTTTCTTTTCCAGACTATTAAGCAGATAAGATAGCCAGCAGGATCATTGGAATGAAAAATTTATTGCTGGATTACCATATTTATTTGCAGAAAAGGTAAAAACTAGATTAAAAAATAAAAATGGAGGAATAATACCATATTCTGTTTATACATTAGGAGAATTATCTGCAGAAATATGTGCAGAAGGATTAGCCTTATGTACCGACATGAAATTAAAGAAACAATAAGATAAACAAAAAATGACTGGTAAAAAAGAATTAGGAGACTTCTGTGAACAATTCGGATATCATATAGAAAAATCTAGAGATAAATTTCATAAAAAGAAAAGATATAAGACGGAAAGAAAAGAAAATAAATCTTATAAAAAACATAAGAAAGAAAAATTCATAAAAAGATTATCTCCAAAATACAAGTACCATAAGGGTAAAAAGAAATTACCTGTATGTTATAAATGCGGAAAAGTTGGCCATTATAAAAGCCAATGTAAAATAAAAAAGAAAATAGATACTATAATATTAGAAGAATCCATTAGAAATAAACTATATGATATAATACAAATATATGATGATGATTCTTCTGAATCTTCCACTGATACTACAATGGTAGGACAAATAGAAGATGAAGATTATTTCATGTCCTCAACAGAACAATCTGGATTTGAACAGAATATAGAAGAATGTTCCTGTAATATGCTATCCAAAGAAGATACATTAATATTAGACCTTATAGAAAAAATAAATGATTCAGAGGAAAAAAGATAAATTATTACCCAATTTATCACATTAACAAAAGCAAAAAATAAACCAATTCCATTACTCAAACCACCAGAGGATTACAATTTTGCTGAAATACTCAAACGAATTAATAAAAAAGATATACTTCAAAGAGAACCCACAATATGTGAATTAAAAAAAGAAGTAAATGAAATAAAAATAGAAATAAGACAATTAAAAACTAGAATCAAAATATTAGAATTACAGAATGACATATCAGGAACTGTAACTGATACAGACAAAATCGAATTCGATCAACTAGCAGATCCTAGTGATAAAGAACCAGAAACCTTCAGAACCAAAGAAGTTGATAAAGAACCAGAAACCTTCAGAACCAAAGAAGTAGAAGAAAATATATCGGTAAACTTAGTAAATAAAATTATTTCTCAAAAATGGTTTATATTAGTAAAAATTGTCATCGAAGAGGAATATAATTTTCAAACATTAGCTTTAGTAGATTCAGGTGCAGATTTAAATTGTATTAATGAAGGTTTAGTTCCATCAAAATATTTTGATAAAACTACTCAAATACTTAATACTGCTGATGGTAGTAGATTATTTATTAAATACAAATTATCAAATGCCATGGTATGTAATAATAGACACTGTTTTCCAACACCTTTTATTATGGTAAAAAACTTAAGTCAGGCAGTCATACTTGGAATTCCATTCCTAACCTTACTATATCCCATAACAATTAATAATACAGGAATAGAAACATCTAGAGTAGGACAAACAATTAAGTTTGAATTTTTAGAAAAACCAAAACTTAAAAGAAATCAATAGAGTCAAAGACAAAATGGATAATAAAGAAAAGTTTCTATGTTCCCTTAAAATAGAAATAAAATATAAACAAATAGAAGAAGACTTAGAAAACCCTGAAATAATAACAAAAATCAATAATCTTCGGACTCAAATAGAAACAGAAATTTGTAGTAACTTTCCTAATGCTTTTTGGACAAGAAAGAAACATATAGTAGGATTACCTTACGAAAAGGGGTTTGATGAATAAAAAATTCCTACCAAGGCTAGACCAGTACAAATGAATACAACCTTATTAGAATTTTGTAAAAAAGAAATTGATGAATAAGTGCATCTCCTTGGAGCTGTGCTGCTTTTTATGTCAATAAAAATACGGAAAAAGAAAGAGGCGTACC
>NW_006499801.1:1587852-1598046 GCF_000471905.2 Amborella trichopoda
TCAAACATGCAGGATTAGTAGTATCTGCTAAAAAGATAAATCTTTTCCAAACAAAAATAAGATATTTAGGCCATCATATTCATTATGGTACAATTATACCAATCGAAAGATCTATTCAATTTGCTGATAAATTTCCTGATATTATTTTAGACAAAACCGAATTACAAAGATTTTTAGGATGTTTAAATTATATAGTAGATTTTTATGAAAATTTGGCTATAGATGCTAAACCATTATATGAACGACTTAAAAAGAATCCTCCTAAATGGACAGAGGAACATACTCAAGCTATGAAGAAAATAAAAATTAAAGCTAAAGAATTACCTTGTTTAAATCTAGCTAATCCTAATGCTTTCAAAATAATAGAATGTGATGCTTCTGAATTAGGATTAGGAGGTATTTTAAAACAACGAATAAACTCTAATGAACAATTAGTCCGCTATAATTAGAAAGCCTGGAATTCTACTCAACAAAATTATTCTACAGTGAAAAAAAAAATACTTTCCACAGTTCATTGTGTTACTAAATTTCAAAGTGATATACTTAATACACATTTTCTTATTAGAACAGATTACAAAGCCGCCACTGATATTCTTACTAAGGATGTGCAAAACCTTGTCTCTAAGCAAATCTTTGCTCGATGGCAGACGATATTATCATCCTTTGATTTTTTTATCGAACATTTAAAAGGTACTACTAACCATCTTCCTGATTTTCTTACTCGTGAATTTTTGCAGGGAAGCAACACTGATCATTTTGATCCACCAGCTTTATCTTTTCCACTAACTTTGTTTTATGCAAATATGAATAAAAATAATAATACTTCCACTCCTGAGCAAAGGGGAAAAGCCCCTACGGAAACCTCACTGGATATCATTCCAGTAAATATTACCCAGTCACCAATAAGAATAGAACCTGCTTTATCACCCAGTAATAGTCCTATTTCCTATTCCCCAAATATCAATTATCCAGCTTATTCAAGCCAACCTTCAGCTTCTCCTCCAGCTCCAGTTTTCCAAACCTCTACACCAAAGAAACCAACTTTACCCAGCAAAACTCCATATCTTGAAACCTATTTTGTTGCTGATGCAATCATAGAATCCAGACATGTGAATGACAACCCAAATAGTATTGCTAACTATTACTTATGCAATAATCTTTGTCCATCTGTAGGTACCAAAACAAGAGAATGGTACGAAATGATTCTGCTAGAAACATAGTCTATTTCCTTGGTACATTATAATCAAAAGAATTCGAAAATAGTAGCATATTCAAAATTATAAATAAGGAAAGTATTATCCTTTGAAGATTGGGGATCAGACCCTTCCAAAGCCAAGAGAATATATTCCCCAGATTTCTCAAATAAATACTACAAACATGCTGATTACATAGATGCTTGGCATAAGATACTGACACTTCAAAACCCATATAATTCTCACACTTGGTTCTTACAGTTTAAAATGCCTATAAACACTCCATTTCCAAATTGGTTTCGTAACTGGTTTGCAACATGGGGGTCTTTAACCCAATTTTCAAGTTTACTTCAGTTTGTAACAAGTTTGCTTCAGTTTGCTTCAAGTTTGTAACAGTTTACAGTTGTTATGATAATACATGTTGTATGTAGCATAAAGATATATCAAACTACTTATAATACATGGATTACTATTGTTATTACTCCTATATCTCTCATTATTATGGTATATATATATATATATGAAATTCAAAACTCTAGAAATAGATTATTATAAATTTCCTTTGGGGGTTCATCGAGGAAGACTCAGATCCCTCACCCACCAAACCCAATCAAGATCAACGATCGTTATAACCAGATTTTGAAACCTTGCTATACGGTTTTAAGAGATTAATAATATTTTTTAAATTTACTTGGATTCATTGGTTAGGTAGAATAAAGATGATTTAAGCATATTAGGTAATAAAACTCCTGGACAAGTGCTCGGCCCCCGGCCAAGTGGACAACCATCATTGATCACCCCATCATGGTTTGCCCAGGGTCTACTTTCTATATTGGATGTAGTTTGTATAAGGTTGAGGCTCTAAACAATCAAAGTAAAATGCACCTTCAAATAATGCTGAGATATGTTGTTTCAATATAGAAAATCTTTATGATGGTATGAAATTTTATTTTTATCTCTAATTATAAAATTTTAAAAGTAAAAAAAATGTAGATTGAGCACACTTGAAAATCCTAAAAATTGACGTTTTGGTTAATACATTACAATATGCATTGTTTTTAAGCTTGAAATCTATTTTTTCTCATGTCCATGCATCTTGAGGGCGATATTAAGATCAAATTGAGGGATTTTCAACAGTGAAACAACCCCTTCTAATGAATTTTTCAAATGTGTCTTAATTTGATTGTTTAGGACCTCACCCTTATATAACTCTAGATTTGGACCTTCGAATCCCCACGTCCATGCATGGTGGCCCTTGGCCCTTCCCGTGCACAATAAGATGGTAACTATTTTTAAGTTGGACATTATTTTATTGTTATCATGATGTTATAATTGACATTTTCAAAGTAAAATGAACAACTTATTACCGTTATGGTGACATAATGGATATAAAAAATACATTTTGAATATGTAAAATAAAATAAAGGAAAATAGTTTATATGATATGTTAATCTAGTCCTGTAGAAGCAAGGGCACATAAAAAATCCACCAAAACAAATGGTTATTATACTACAAAACCCTCCAATTTATTGAGATTTATGAATATAAAAAAAATAGTTTTCAATTCTTGAAAATAGTACATTATTTGGACCATCTATTCTCAAGATTTTTAAGTATTTATAGATTTACTCGATCTACACCATTTTTGTAATTTTAAATTTTACAATTAAAAACAAAAATATTTTTTTAGGCCATTACAGAGTTTTCTTTCTTAGCACAATTTAGGAGTGCACATTGCTTGGATTGTTTAAGGTTTATGCCTTATACAAACCATGCACTACAATATAAGGGGAACCTTTTGTCGTTTGTGAGGGTTGCTATTCCCATCCCCATGTTTTTTTATAAGTTCTCCCTTAAGAGCCAAGATACCCAATATGGGGTCAGCGAAATAGGAGTGCTCGCCACATAATACTGCTGTTATAATATGAACCAATGTTATTGGTGTCAAGCTAACTGCCAAATCAGTGAATGACCTAGTCTAGCCAAAACTGGCCTAATTAATAGTCAAATAAATTAGATTAAAACTTTTTTAAGAATTAAATAATAATTTATAACTGATTAACTTTGAATTTTGAATGAATTAGCCTATTAGTATTTCGTGAGCCCGATCTCATAATCTTTGTCCTTGTTATTGTCTGAGGATGATATGACAACAACGACAACAATAATAATAATATTTATTATTATTATTATGGGTGAGTCCGGATGGAACCCATCAGGTTCAAGGTCCTAGGTCCTATAAAATTATTCCCCCCCCCCCCAAAAAAAAAACAACTAGACACAGACGAAAGGAGCATAGTGAGGCCTCGTAAGCTTGGAAATTAACCACATGAGGAACACCATATCATAATTTATATAGCAAGGGCCAGCTTTTTGCTGCTTTTTAATGGGGGTGGTTGGGGGCCTAGCAAAGAGTTGAACTTGAGAGAGAGCCTTGTCTTCTTTAAGTGGTTGGTATTCCAAAGAGACTCCTCCACTCGAACCCACAACCCTATCTACTAAGGAAAAGCCGCAACCTTTTTGTTATTTTTATCCAACACAAGCAACACCTCATTTCTTCCAATTCATTTATAGTTTTTCAGTTCTTGTATGAACCCATGAGAGCCAGCCCAATCTAGCATCAAATATTCAATCTCAGCCTGAAGACTTCTCATTTTTCCGGCATCATTTTTGCTAAGAAAAAGGTTAGTTGGTTTTTTTTTTTTCCCCCTCATTTGTTTGCTCCCATCGTCTAGGTAATATTTATTTTGGGTTGTATATTGCAATGTCGTTTACATATAATATATGAAAGGTGCAATCAATCATAGCCATCAGATGTAAAATTACACGATTGGAGGTGTGACATTCTTTGAGCACAAATTATGAGAATTCTTTTTCAGACTTCACGTGCAACTAATGGCACACCCTAGCCATCGAATTTTATATTTAATGGATAAAAGTGATCAGAGCAACTTCTACCTTAGGCAAATGCAATTATTTAATGTTCTCCCCATTTATCTTCTTTAATTTTTCATAAAAATATAGTTGTTTATATTATATAACATCAAATATAGGCGTTTAAAGGTGCATTGGATTTTTAGCACATTAATTTTGAGTTGTGTACAATACTATTCACTTTCGATACAGGAATATTATTAACACTCTTAACCTTTAGATGTGAAATATGTCGTTTGTATACACAGAGTAAGAGAAATGCATTCTTAACTTCATACGCTATCACCAACACAATCCAATTGTGTCTGATTTCACATATGATGGCCAGTCTACAGATGATTGTGCCCTCTCATAGAAAAGCAAATACTTGTGTTTTGATGTGAAGTTCATTTAAAATGAATTTCACAAAGAGAAATGCATTCTAAAACATGTGAATTTCATTAAAATGAGGGAGAGACTTCTTGGAGATAATGCAATTATCCTGTGAATATTTACTATGAAATACCTATAAATATATTGTCTATGAAATATATTACTGTCATAATATATTTCTGGTGTAATACATTACCTGCAAATAGATTGTTACTGTTTGGATAGTATCTAAATACAACCTGAGAAATACATTGCTACTCGCCCCTTGATATACCCATCAAAACCCCAAATTCTTTAAAAAAATGAATGATCTCTGTAAAATCTTCTATACAAATGAAATGGGTTTTCTACGAAAACAATGATCTCGACAAATGGTCTCTCTGAATTGATTACAAGTATAAACCCCAATAACAAAATTTCCCTCTTTCCCTTAACTTTCTCTCTCTAACCTCTCCCTCTCTCTATCTCTTTAATGAAAACTAAATTGGCTGTAAAGCAAGGAGACTGCATTGGTTATGACATTTTGTGCATATTTATACTGTGAGATATGGGAGAATAGTTTTCATTGTAGAGAGGGAGAATGGTTTTCATTGTAGAGATAAGAGAAAAAACTTTAGAGAGATATAGTAATAAGGGATTATCAGGAAGAGAGAAGGTGATGGGCTTGAGAGAGAAAAGTGGAAGTGCCCATGAGAGAGAGGAGGAGGGATATAAAGGATTTATTTATTTTTGGTAAGAGATGGATGTAGTTTGATTATCCGTTAAACACATAATAGATTTCACAACTATTTTACGTGTAATAGATTTAACGTATTTTGAAGAAATATTGTATAATTTATTTCATTTTTTTCTTAAAAATGTACACAAACATAAATCTGATATTTATTTATAATATGTTTATGTGTAATAGGTTTCATAATTTATTTCAATTTTTTTAAAAAATGCACCCAAACATGATAAATCTGATATTTATTCGTAACATGTTTATCTGTAATAGGTTTTCAGATACCCAAAGGTCCTGTTTGTCCCCCGTCTCTAAAAATGGTAGAGGAGAATCTCCCTCCTTTTCGATGCAAAAATCTCAAATCACTATATTACCACAAGACCCTCAACTAATAGAAAATGACGCATGAAAGAACCTCAAATCTGAAGTAAACAATGATTCTCTTCCTTTAAATCTAGCGAAGGGTATTATCGTCATTTTAGGCCGGCAAAAAATTGCCTTTTCCGTCCTTTTTCCCCCTCTCTCTCTCTCCTATTTTTAAACTTTTCCCATTTTTAAAAAGTCATTTTCTTCCTCTTTCCCTCTTTTTCAAACTTATTTGATTGTTCTCTCTCTAAAGGTTCTTGTTATCTTTTGTACTCTCTCTCTCTCTCTGAAAGTTGCTTGTGATCTCAAGCTCTCTCTAAGAATTTGCCAGTTATCTCAGGTACTCTCGCTCTAATTAGTTTGTTAATCTCTGGTACTCTCTCTAAGAATTTGCCAGTTATCTCAGGTACTCTCTCTCTAATTAGTTTGTTAATCTCTGGTACTCTCTCTAATTAGCCTGTTAACTCTGGTGCGCTGTCTCTAAGAAATGTTCACATTTGTTTTGATGGAACGCTCTCTTTAATAATCACCGTGTTCGTTTTTGCAAACTCTCTCTCTCTCTCTCTCTCTCGTTCTTTAAACTTTCATTTTCTTCCTCTTTCTCTCTCTGAAACTTTTGTTTGTTTATTCTCTCTTCTAAATTTGCCGGTAGCATTTTAGGATTCGGCCGAGCAACACGGCCTCGGCCCATGGGCGAAGTGAGTTTTGGTCAAGTTAGTCGTACACAATATTTTTAAGCTTTAAAAGAGTTTTAACCGAGTTAATTATACAGAATATTTTTAAGCTTTAAATATAATATTATCGCAAATTTGTTTCAGATATGTTAGAATGATCTATTGATTAGCGCTCATGAGTAAACTTCACCTGTCTTCTTATGAAGAGGTATTTTTAAGGCAAAGTGCGATAACCAGACAGACAGCTTATTTTATTGATAATATATATATATTCTTCATTTTTTCAAAAAGAAGAAGAGATGGATTGGGACATTTGCCCGAATAATCACCTCGAAAAGTGTTGAAAAATTAAAAAAGATATAAAAACTATTAAAATATTAAAAACATATAAAGAATGATTAAAACAAAACATATTCAAATGATGATGAAAATTAATGAAAAAAATAGATTTTAAAGAATCAATTTGTGTTTAAGGATATTTTTAAAATTTTGTAAAAAAAATAGAAAAATGTAAAAGTGAGTATTAATAATCAAAACAATTTTTAATTTTTATCATAATATAAAAAATATTAAAAATCAATTTTTTTATTTTTGAGAGTATATATATATATATATATATATATTAGATTTTTTTTTAAAATACCGATCGATCATAAAAAACCGCTGGAACCGGCCCTTCTAAGAGGCGGTTAGCGGTTAGATCGTCCGGCTTTTCCAACGGTATTACCTTGGCTGAATCGATGTTGTTAACCCTGTTGCTTTGTTCTCTCTCAAGAATTGTTCTCGGGTACTCTCTCTCTCATAAATTCACCGTTATTTCTCGTACTATTTCTCTCTCAAATTAGTCTCTCTATAATTGTAACATTTAGAAGTTACTTCTTCCCTTTTCTTGCAGAAAAATGGCGCAAATCCTTGCACCTTCGATGCAATGCCAAATGGGATCTGCAAAAATTTCCATTAAAGCAGGGCCTGTGACTGCAAAAATGTGGAATTCCCTTGTCTTAAACCATAGACTTAGCGGAAGAAACAGCTTCAAAAGTGCCAGCAAATTTAGAGCGTTCTCTGTGAAAGCTGCCAGTGATAATGGCGTTGTTAATAGATTAGAAGACCTCCTGAAACTGGATCTCACTCCCATCACCGATAAGATCATTGCAGAGTATATATGGTATTTGATCGTCCCCCACTCTCTTTCTGAACCTCTTTGTTTCTCTCTCTAGTTTTCTTCATTTATGGTTTTTTTCTTAATGCTCTTTAGTACGCTTTTCCTTCTGCAATATAATTTTCCCTCCATTTTTATTTGTCTGAGCCCGGGTTCGAACCGTATGAGTAGCGTGATAACCAACTACACCACCCAGCTTCGTTTAATGCTTTACTTTCTCTCTCTTGATGCCGTTTAGTCCCGTTACTCTCTCTCTACTTCTCTCTACTGCTCTCGGTCCATTTTCTCCCTTTACTCTCTCTACTGCAGAGATGACTCTCACTCTCCATTGAAAAACAGTAGAAATTACGAAAAATAACTCTCTCCCCATTAAAACACAGTAGAAATTACGAAGAATAACTCTCTCTCTCTCTCCCCCTCTCCACTAAAAAACGTTAGAAATTACTACTACGAAGTCTCTCTCTCTATGCCCATGAAAAATGACCTTAGATATTGTCTGGTAATAAATGTAAATGGAGAAAGTTTTTTGGTAAATTCTTTGTGGAAAAGGGTAACTAACCTATACACCCCATGAGTTTATTTAATTTTCAATTACTTATTTAATTGTTTTAAATTTGGTCCTTTTAACTCAGGATTGGAGGGTCAGGAACCGATCTTCGTAGCAAGTCAAGGGTAAGTAATTGTCATTTTTACCCATTTTCACTTTTCTTTCTTAAATATCCTTAATATTTGACTCTCTTAGTGGAAAATTTTGCCCATCTCCATTTTTCTTACTGAATGCCTGCTATTTTATTTTTTATTTTTTTTGAGATTGCCTATTTATTTATCACTGGATATACTTATTAATTGATGTCTATGCAGTGAATCTATTAATTTTTTCATGAAAATTCTTTTTTTTTTTTCTAGACCATATCTCGGCCTGTTGAAAGTGCATTAGGGCTTCCGAAGTGGAACTACGATGGATCGAGCACTGGTCAAGCTCCTGGTGAAGACAGTGAAGTGATTTTATAGTAGGACTTCGTTTTCTTTTTTTTCTTTTTTTCTTTCTTTGATTGAATTTCTGCCATTTATCCATGTAATCTGTTAGTCTGATAGCTAACTACCAAGGTAAACTTTTAATTGGTTGAGATAAAATGGGGGGTTTCGGTGTGTCAGTTCCGATTCAAAGTTCAAATTTCATATTTGTAGATAGATTTTGAACTCAAATTTACTCGTAGATGATCTCGACCTCATCAGCACTATGGAAAAAAAATGATATTGAGCTCTTAAAATAGGTCCACTTAAAGGATGTTTTTGGACCAATCATCACTATTCATTTAGTTCTTCACAATTCATCAGATCTACACTATTTTTTGAGCTGCAAAAATATGGATCTAAAGTGAAAATGTGTGACTTAGAACGTGTATTCGAATAGAATTTCATTTGAACTTTTCTGGTCATAAAATCACTTTTTGACATGTTATTTCTTTTCACTTGTTGACAGCCCACAGGCTATTTTCAAGGACCCATTTCGTGGAGGCAATAATATTCTGGTGAGTAAAAAAGGCATGCTATCCAATCTCTAGAATAATTTGCAAGTATTTTTAGAAAATCCATGACTCACACTTTCTCCTCCCCTTTCTAAATTCAGTAAGAACATAGGAACAACATATTTCGGAAATAAATTGAATTTCAATTTCATGAAATTGAGGACCTAATTTCAAATATTTCAACCCTCTTTCTTGAGCTCGAAATGAGGGATGCTTCGGTCTCTATATTACATTTGGATCAATTTTGGCTTCTAGGGATGAATCTGAAAGATATGGTCATAATAGAAACTTGGATAGCAATTCGGTAATCTTAGAAATTTTTGGACATGAGATGATTGCCGTATATAGTGCTGGTGAGCTCGACTTGGATTTGCACGAGTTACTCTGGCTCAGCAGGCTGCTGGAACCAAACACATAGAAACCGGCCCAGTATGGTTGATTCCCTTCGCGTCATTAATTTTTTCGAATTGGCCGAATATCTGTTGGCCGACTCTATCAAACCTGACTGGGGCTTGGGGCACTAGTGAGTCCCAGCCAGAGTCCTTGTTTTGTCTTTTGACACCGGTTCTGAGAATTCCTAATCGGTGGATTTTTATAATTTAATCAAAGTCAAATGGCAATCTGGACCATGTAAGTTAAGCTGCATGGTGGTGGAATTTTCATTTTTCTTTTGTGAATAGTTTGCACCTTATCAATTTTTTTTAATTTTATGTTTTTATATTTTTAAAAATTAAAATGCAGGTAATTTGTGATGCTTATACACCAGCTGGAGAACCACTTCCTACGAATAAGAGATACAGAGCTGCTCAAATATTTAGTGAAAAGAAGGTCATAGATGAAGTACCATGGTAAGTGATCCTCTAGTAATGAGTTATTATTATTATTTTTAGTTATTTGGAGCGTAGCTTTTAATAAGCCAATACAACTTTAAATTATTCTGGGAAGCGATGGAAATTGAAGTTCAGAGAAGCTAATGATAGGTTCCTTTGATGGTGGCCAGGTATGGCATTGAGCAGGAGTATACATTGCTTCAACCAAATGTAAAGTGGCCTTTGGGTTGGCCAGTGGGAGGCTACCCTGGACCCCAGGTATTCTATTTTGAGAGAGAGAGAGAGAGAGAGAGAGAGAGAGAGAGAGTAGTTCTTCGCTGACTATACTACGTTTCCTCTAGTCGTATCGTCGTTAGTACTTAACTTACGTGTACTTAATTAATTTAAGTTTGTTAGAACGTAAACTACAACTA